>JAPMOQ010063389.1:0-14588 GCA_026543055.1 Argiope trifasciata
GTATGTATGTATCCGAATCATCAGATGCGTTAACGAGGTGTTCTTTTTACAGGCTTATGTGTATCGAAACAATATTTATTATCTCAATTCCTATGGCGACGGTGCCAAACCTACAGCCCTCACGCAGTCCGGTGAAGAAGGGGTCCTCTTCAACGGACTTCCAGATTGGATATACGAAGGTAGGTGCGATGCCTTATCTCCTTATTCATCAAAATGCACTTCTTTCTGACGAGGAGATCCCATCCACTTTGCGACATCCTGTCCTTTAACTCTTTCATGGCGCTTCAGAAAACCTTCATCTTAGCTAGAAAGTCTTTGGTACAAAATAATTCTTAATAATTAAACTAGAAAAAGGAAATAATTGATCATGAAGAATTGTTCCAGTCTCTATCGTAACTCTACCGCTTTTCAAGGCAAGATTTTAATACTTTTTGCATTCCATTCATAATAATATTTTTAGTGCCTCATTTTTTATAATTGCTTCATTTCTTCACTCAAACTGTATATTATCATGTTCATTGCTCTCCAGATATTTCAGATTCTGGTTTTTAATATCTTTTTGTTTTATTTTCCTATAAGAATCCATATTTTGTCATTTGTATGTTTCGTTTTAATGAACTGCTGTGTGATTTGGGGGGGGGGGATAATAAAGTTTCTCAACATCTATAACAAATCGACTAACGTAAAAACAATCTACTTAAATTGTATGCCCAAAATAAAACAAAACAGCAAATCAATTCCGGTCAAATCCATTTCATTTATATATCGAGATTGAGACAGCTACAACAGCATTATACACATAATTTTTAAAATTTTAATTTAAATGAAAACACAGCTGTCATCACGCGCAAACACAGTGGATGTCACGTCAATAACGCGCGAACTTTCAACATCAGTTGACCTAACGCATGTATTTGACTTTCCTACGCCAGTTGCGGTAATGCAATGCAGATTAGAAATTTTTCATTTCCTTCATTCCGTTTTCTTTTGATTAAAAAGCACTTCAGAATGACTCCGAAAGATCGATTCATTAACAACATTTGGTTTTAAATACATCAAATCCAAAGAAAATAAATGGAATCGTTTGAAATAATCAGTCGAAGTTTTGTTAACCTTAACCTCAACTCTGGGGGAAAAAATGGAGCCTTACTCATCTTTGGCGGGATTTGGCTTTGGATTTGGCCACAGCTTTTTGGTGCGAAAGTTAATTTTTAATTAAGAAAAAATAAACCGTACAATTAACTGGAATATAAAGTAGCTTGTATTCTATTCCTGACTATAATATATCTTTGTGCTCAATTTCATCCAATTCCGTTCAGCCGTTCTGGCGTGATTAAGTAACAAACATCCATCCATCCAAACTTACACATTTATAATATTAGTATTGATACAGCGATAAAATCCTATTTTAGCCAACCTCTGGCGACTTTTTCAAAATCTCACCAATTTTTCAAAATCTCGCCTAATCGGAAGTCTTTGAATTAAAAGGTAAAGAAAAAAGAATTCTTACCTTTCGCCAAAAAATTCTTATTATTCGCCAAAGGTGGGCTAAAATAAGATCGACCCGATACAGCCAGTGAGAAGACGGGAGAATCACGAATAATATCAAAATCTGCACAACATAAACAGTAACATAAACCTCGAGTGCTTATTTAGCAGTTTAAAAATATAAATACTCCCAGACCAGTAAATATGAATAATGATACTAACCATTTTGTTAGTCCCCTCTTAAACGTCTAATGAAACAAGCTGTCAGTAAAAATGTAAATTAACGATTTACTGCCAATCCATTTACCCATACTTTCAAAACAAATGAGAAATTCCGAAGTAAATTCCAGGCCCTTCCCCAGTAGAACCAATGCAAAGATTTGCCTAATAGAATATCAATACATTCCTTCAAGAAAGTGGTGTAATGACGTTATAGAGTTCTTCTAAGAGAGCCCTTATACTCCTTAACAATCAATGCGAACGTTAAGTATACATTAGCATACCAATTAGGGTCCTTCAGCTAACACTGGATTAAAGCCTTCCAGAAGATATCCACTTCATGTAGGCGAGAAAGATTATTGGCTTTCAAGACCCATAAGGAGTTAAATTGGGTTTTAACGCGAAACTAATACGTATTTACGTGTACTCCATTAACCATTTAGGGCAGTAGACTGGACATCGCCAAAATTGAGAATTATTTTTTTCATCACTATCATGCCAACCTTCCTTTAGGAGCATATGTTAATCTTGGAGAGAAGTAGAGTTTTCTTAATATTGCACATGAAGCTCCTATTATATGGTCCTTCCTTGGCGAAATGCAAATTTGTTATCGATCTCGCAGCAGTAGTCCAATTGGCGAATTCTCCGGTTTCGGATGGATTAATCGCCAAAGTTTGAGTAGAAAGACGAGAATGCATTATTCAGAGCATTTCTGGCTGGTTGAATGTAGATTAGGTTGATTAATGAGACAATAGGGAAGTGTAATTACTCATCTGAGCACATGACGGAGTTCTTGCTTCTCATTTTGCGGGCGATCGGTTGTTTTGAGAAAGTAGATAGGAAGGCAGTTGAACTCTGTATTTGTATTAATAAATTCAGTAGAAAGCCGATAAATTCCAGCTATGGATCACTTCCGTCGTCTTAAAAGTAAAAGTGGGAGTCGCTAATCACCAATGTTTAATATGCGCATGTGATTAAGGCGAAATGACACGTGGTATCGGGAAAAAGATTTATGCATTAAAATATGAAGGGAAAAGAGGATAGTTAGAAATATCCATATCATTTTGATCCTGAATA
Source organism: Argiope trifasciata (assembly GCA_026543055.1). Taxonomy (NCBI): domain Eukaryota; kingdom Metazoa; phylum Arthropoda; class Arachnida; order Araneae; family Araneidae; genus Argiope; species Argiope trifasciata. The sequence continues at coordinate 2,785 of JAPMOQ010063389.1, forward strand.
AAACTAAATTATGAATCACCGTATTTTTTTAACATACTATTTTATAAAAATAGAAACCTAAAATATAATAGGCATTTTTTTCTTATGTAACATTACTTTCCGCTTCTTAAAAATCGCAACTTTAAGTTCCTTTACTTTTTAATTTAATAATAAGTTTTAACTCTACAAAAATTACTTCACTTTCCAAATATGGATAATTTTTCCAGATTGCATGACGCTCAGAATCATTTGTACGTTTTAAGTATTCTATTTTCTTATGTTCTTCCATCAAATTGCTTTGCTACTGATAGTTTTTCAAACACCTACAGATAATAGTTATTCACAATGACCATACTTTTCCTTAGCTCTTTCAGTACTGAACCGGTTTATTCCAGCCTTGATAATTCTATCCAGACTGGCCCCTTTCTGTTTTAAACAAGAAGTAAAGAATATTAGTGTTTCTTATGGCACTTGTCATAGACAAGACCGTTTGATTAAGTTAGCGAATTTAATCCGAAGTTTTCAGATCTCTTGTTTTTCAGTAACGCTATCTAGGGCCAGGAGTACGATTTAGCTACTCACGCATCATATTCGCGAGCACAACCCCTTTTTACAGATGGAGACATTCACACATCCCATAGATAGAGCAGATGAAGAATAACCATGCCCGAACCGGGATGTTCAGATAACGGAAAAGATGCGTTACATTGCGAAAAACTCATTTAAAACAGAAATTGAGCCGTCAGGATAGAATTTACAGCTAGTTGGATAAGATCCGAAGTGAAAAGATTAAAAGGGCAGTTTCGCTTGTGAAATAATTTTATGCAATTAGTTGCTTCTTTACCTCAATGGTATCTCCTAAATCGTATACTACATTTGCGATCTTTCTATTCGTATGTTATTATTGCATATTTTTATATTTCCGGTCTGCTTAGAATTTATTGAATAATTGCTCTGAGTTATTTCATATTGTTACGGATTTCTCCCCTTATCCGTCGAGTTCATTTACTTGTGTGTGGTCTAGAAGAATGATCAGTCCTTCAGTAAAAGACACAACTACGACGTTTATTTACAAGACAATGACAGGGCAGAACAAAGACGGCAAATATTTCCAGCACAAAGACGGCAAATATTTCCAGCACAAAGACGGCAAATATTTCCAGCACAAAGACGACAAATATTTCCAGCACAAAGACGACAAATATTTCCAGCACAAAGACGACAAATATTTAAAGAAGGCAACTATATACAGCCGAGATGAATGCACAAAACAGCACAGCAACATACAGCAGACAGTAGTCTACACGTAGAAATTTGGTACTAACAACTAATCCGTCGGGTTCTTTTACTCGTATAGTGGGTGTGCATGGTGTAGGAGAAGATGATGATGAGCACACAGAATGATCAATCCTTTAGTTGACGGCACAACACAGATAAGGTTTATTTACAGGACGAAGACAGGACAGTACACAGACGACAAATATTTACAGCACAGAGACGACAATTATGTACAAACGACAACTATATACAGCCGAGACGCACGCACAGGACTGCACACAGCAGCACTCTACTGCAGATAGTAACCCACAATAACAACAGTTGCCTATAAGAAGAAATTCCGTAGTGACCACGTCCACAGCTCACAAGCGGCCAGACAGAATTCAACACGAGGGGGGATCCTTGTAGATTCTGTCTACAAGGATTTCTGCTCACGTAAGTCTCTCCGAACGGCTGAAACTACTCCTCTGTCTCTTCTTGCTTTAGCTCCCAATTCACTATTTCCCACAACGAGCTACGGCACAGTAATTTAGCCCTTCGCAGTTACTTTGGTATTCTCCCGGCGACTCCTGCATTCAGGAAGCTTAAGGCAGGGTTCTATCCAAGACTAATTCAAGACCTCTCATTTCAGGTCTACCGATCGAACATGCCCTTGAAAGAGCCGGCCTTTTTATAGCTTCAGGGAGGCGCGGTTAAAGGCTTCTGAATAAATCAGGATCATTCTCGGTTCCTAATGGACGAATCGACAAAATTATTGATGTTTCGGGTATTATTCATTTTCTCGCCAAACTCGTTGCCGAGCTCTGGGATCCCTCAGCGACATCCGACACCATCCAATAAATACTACTGCAAAGTATTCTTCTTTGTGATGACACTTCTACCATGGGAAAGCAAAATTATGTGTTCGTAACAATATTTTTCATTATTATTACCATGGAGTACCTCAGAAATGGTTTAGTTTAATTACATTAATATCCCATATGGAGGCCACAAAAGAGAGGAGGGAGAGAGGTTTTGTAGTTTTCATCCAAGATGAGACAACGCAAAATAGGATACTTTTCGGAATTTCCGAATTTGACCCATGACATCAGATTTAACATGCACCAGGCTTGCATACAGGACGTATTTTTATTGGATTCTGATCACTTCCACTTAACCACCATGGGCTCCTCGGATATGGTGATAAATAGGTTCTGAATAAGTAGGTTAATAATCATTTCGCTGTCGGGTATAACATTAGCATATGATTCGTTCACTCTAGTGATGAAATATATCTCCAATGTGACTCCCACCGGGGACACTTCCGAAATAAGGAAGCCTAAGACATGGTGGTTGGTTCTTGCCACCAAAATGGGTTCAGAGGCCACGGTAGCCTGGTTGGTAGTGCTTCAGCCTCGTAACCGAAAGGTAATGAGTTCTGTCCTCATCTCGGCCAAAGACAGCTAATGGCGGCTAAATATGTCGTGGTTGCAAAGCCCTCCAAGTTCCCATAACAAATGATACCTCTAATGGTACGGAATCAGGGATGAGTCAGTCTCTTATTTGGATCTCCATTCTGCCTTGCGGATGGGTGAATGAGTTCGACCGCCCCCTAAGAAAGGCTGTGACGTGTGTGTTCGAGCAAAGTTGTACTTTCACCTGAACGGTGCTCGTTAACAACGAAAGGCGCACACTTCTGACTTCATTCGAAAGAGCTCCACTCAGTAGGGCTTGGTATAACCAAGTGGCATTAGATAGAACCGAACAGAAATAGGTTCAGAAATGGTGTGTCGATAATAGCCTATCGATCATGAAACGTGCATTCCACGGGAAGGGTTGTACCGTGGCAAGTTGTACGATGGCTCTGCGAACTCAACTTTAGCTCCCGCCATGGCTGTCATGCCGATCCGATCATTTAAATGTATCTATGTAACTCAGTTCCGGTCGAAGCAGTCAGTATGTGATAGTTTCCAATAAGATGGTTGGGGTACGGTTGGTAATAGCTATTAGAATTCCATCCCCAAATTCCATGTGCTATTCTTCTTAGTATCATTCAATTTAACCCAGATATGGAAGCAGGCTTTGGAGTAATTTATAATTTATCCTTACTAATTATAAAAGAACACGTGTGTGCATGTTGATGCTTTACAGACCAAACATTTGGCTTAGAATTAACCAAATTTGGCATAAATGTAAAGAATAGGAATCTATAATTCAGTGAGATTTTTCGTAATATTAATTAATTTAAAACTGAATGAGTTTTATTTTTTATTTTCAATCGATGCCTTCCAAAAATATTAAATTATAATAATTATGTTTGCATAAAATTGTTTTATTCAAAATTATTAATCATAAAATTGATTTTTAAAAAAATATTTATTAAAATTATTCAAATTACATTTTTAATAATTGCAACTCATTTTTTGTGTGATATTTTTTGCTGAATTTTCAGAATTTTTTTGCAGATATCTGGCTAAACTTTCAGTAATTATGTTCTACAATGAAATTAAATTATTATTATTAAATTTATTTTATGTTATATTTAATAATGACATGTTCTTCTATTGTTAAAAGCTATAAAAATATTCTGTTCCTTACCTCAATAGATTTTATGAGGAATTAAATAGATCTACATACCCACAGCGAACCAAATGTTCGTCAAAGAAATTATATATTTCAGTAAGAATAGATCCAAGCATAAAAAGTTTTCTTTAATCAATAATAATTAAAAAAATTGAATGAATAAAATATTGAATAAAGACTTATTAATTTTAAAATAAGAGCTGACTCAATAAAAATTTAATTTTTATTAGTTCATATAAATTAACATTTTTACTTTTATTTTTTATTAATATAATTTTTCCTTAGAAAAGAACTGTCAACAACTTGCATAATACACGAATAATTTCTTGAAAGTTCCTTAAAGATATTTCTGTAATAACCACCATTCCATCTCGACATTAGTTCAACGCATGCAATCCGACAAATCAAAGGTTTAATATAACAGCTGTCGGAAAAGTGCTTACGACAACTCTACATTTTCTGCAGCCGCTGGCAATTTGCTTTACCTGCGGCTGTCTAGAATGCTGGGTTAAAATAAACGGTTAATAGTTGGATGCATTAGATATTGCACACTAGACGAAAGTTTTATCCGTCTCCAACTCAGGCACTCAAATTACCTGTGAATTTCCGAATCTATAATAAATTTCTGTTATCATTGCAGACAGTGACGGGTTTCTGACTCAGCTGCTGCTAGAGAAGTGGAATTTATGAGGCCTTCGGTGAGGGTAATATTTAAAAAAAAATGAAATCTACGATTTCAAATTTCAAGCTATCATGTGAAAACATTATTATTTTTAAGTCATTGTTGATCTTAATTGATTTAAGTCATTAACCAGTTTTAAACAATCACGAGACTACTCTTTCTCTCTCTCTCTATATATATATATAATATTCTTCTCTTTAACGAAAAAAATTTTTGAACTTTCCTTTCATTTTGAATTTTTCTAGCTGACAAACAAAATTTTTGAGCTCGACTGATTTTGAGATGAAAAAAAATATATTTTTCTAAATATCGACGCATGCGTAATCCGATAGTCTCAAACCGGTTTAAACTGGTTAATGACTTAAATGAATTAAGATCCTTCGTAAGAATTCAGAGAATGTATAATTCGGAAATCAAGTTGTAACTTTAGCGGGCAATAAATCGCCAAATGTAACAACCTTCTGCATTATTTCCTAATACCCTATTTTAATAAACAAACGTTGCGTGAGTTAGACAATAGCACTGTGATTTCCAAAATAAAAGTACATTAGCAGACGATAGATATTTCAAAAACTATATTGTGAAAACCGACTCCAAAATATAAAAAGGGATAAATCACCAATTTATTGCCCACGCATTTTGAGGCTTCAACAGTGTGTTGCCTTCACATTTTGAGGCCACAAAAACCTCAAACGAAAATAATAAGTTCTCACATGATAAAAGAGATAATAAAAACTGATAAAAGAAATTATTCATTTAATTTCTAAATATTTTTTAATTTAAAAATTCTGCGATTTAAAAAATATAGAATAGAACTTTGTCAAATACAGTTGGACAAGTTCCGATATCTTTCATTAAATTCGCTTAGGTGTTAACACTTAACGGACAGATGGAATTTTTTCAGTCAGTAAGAAAAAAACTATAGAAAAAATTACAATGGGAATCGAAAATTTACCTTACCCGTACGTTAAGTATTCAAATATAGTGAAACCCCACTTAATGAGCAGTTCGAATAACGATAAACAAAAAGGTTTTAAAAAATGACTCTTTTAACGATCGATATTTCGCAAAACGAATGCAGGAGAGACAAATATTGCATATACGTGTCAATCTTTTTTGAGTTCTAGTGGTCTTATATTTGCATGGAAGAAATTTTTTCCGGATTTTACTCTCGAATGCGACTATAAGGAGTTTTAATAAGTTCCTTAAAGGACGAGATTTTGTCCATGTTTGTAGGGCTCAATAGGGAACGCAATGACATGGATGAGTGGATGGAAGAACATAGCCAGAACTATCAAAGAACTTATGGAGCTTCATTCTGTGTCACAGCCTAAAGCTACGGAGGGGATTTGGTTAGAAGAAGAAGAAATAATATATTGAACAAAGTTGCAACTTTCCAATAAAATAAGTGAGACTCTGAAAGCTTGTAAAATTATTGCATCATATGTTGCGAAGCATTGTCACACACTCAACGTAAAGCTACGTTACGCTTGGTGTCATCAATGGTTAGTGTCACAGCGTAAAGCTGCGGAGATTTGGTTAGAAGAGGAAGAAATAATATATTGAACAAAGTTGCAACTTTCCAATGAAATAAGTGAGATTCTGAAAGCTTGTAAAATTATTGCATTCTATGTTGAGAAGCATTGTCACACACTCAGCGTAAAGTTACGTTACGCTTGGTGTCACAGGTTAGTGTCATCAATGGTTAGTGTCACAGCGTAAAGCTGTGGAGGAGATTTGGTTAGAAGAAGAAGAAATAATATATTGAACAAAGTTGCAACTTTTCAATGAAATAAGTGAGACTCTGAAAGCTTGTAAAATTATTGCATCATATGTTGAGAAGCATTGGCCTATAATAATATAAAAAGAACGAAATTATTAAATATATAATAATTTATTTAGTTACTATGATAAAATTTATTGATTAAATTAAAAATATTTTGAAGCATGAAATTCAATTAACCAGATTAAAAGGGGCTTCACGATGTGCATTGTCGCAGAGACGCAAAATATCTAAATCCGCTACTTATCATATGATAAATTAATCTGTTATGCTCACAAAAATCATGCAATTTATCAGTCAGAAAATTTAATTTTATAATTTAAGAATCATCAGCCAATTTGAGAGGAGTTTCGGTTATCTTGAAACATATTGCTTTGAATTGTGTCTATTAGAAAATTTAAATTATAAGTTTTAACTTTTTTTCTCCTTTTGTTCGTTCTTATTAACTTAGACATATGCTAAATTTCATCTATCAAGCTCAAAGTATTATTGAATTATCGCATTCATGGAAAGACCTAATTTCCAGATGTTTTTATGATCAAATCTGAAATATGAAAATTGTTTAAAATCTTGGATTAGAATTTCTTGGCAATTGAAATACTTTTGTATGCTTCATACATGAAAAAATGAAAATTCATACAATGTACAGTTATAATAAACCCAGATAGAGTATTATTGATGACTCACATTTTTAAGTTTATTTTCAATTATTGACAAATTTCAGGTTCAAAAAGTTTATTTTTATTGATTTACAAATTTAAAATTTAAAAAGTTTATTTTTAGTGGTTTACAAATTTTGGATTTAAAAACTTTATTTATAATGATTTACAAATTTCAGATCTCGAAGTTTATTTTACAGATTCCAGTTTCAAAAAGTTTGTTATTAAGGATTTACAGATCTCAGATTAAAAAGTTTGCTATATTTTAATGCATAAATAAAGCATGATTTTTAAAAACCTTCAATTTATTATTCATTTTTTAAGAACTTATTTAAAAAACCAGAAATAAATTTCAATGAAAAACAATCGAAAATAACTCTCTTCGTCTCCCTCCCTCTTCAAAAAAAAAATTTACATCCAAAACGTTTCTCACCTGAAATACACATGCAGAAACTTCACCCTTAGGCTGCCGTCATCAGCCATCCAAACCGTCTCCCATCGGAATCCTTTGCACACGCATCCAATCCAACCGTCTTTACTGGTTTCCCATATTTCCCCTTTCAACCCACGAAACCTTCTGACATATCATTTCGTCATCCCGCGGATCCATCTGGGTCATCCAATAAAACTCAAATCCCTTCTCGAAGATGGAGAATCCTTTACAGGAGATTCTAACAAGATTTTGACAGCTCGAAATCGCATATTTTAGAGCGCAGGCCATGAAATCTCTCTTACAAGCGCTGAAACATCGGAAGAAGGATGAATGGCTCGAATCAAAATCCGTCTTTCGATCAAATATTTTAAGCTGGCTGCACAAGATTTGAAGCATTTAGGTTTGCTCGGGTTGTTGCTGCAAACTTGTTATTGATTCATTGGAGTGTTGATGTTGCAATTTTTAAGTAATTTCTTATATAATAATTTAAAATTTGGGAAGTAGATTGCAGTTCGAAGACATTACAGAACACTTTTCATTTTAAGTTCGTTTTATTCCATATTCGGAGAAATTTTACAAGCAGAAGTAACGAAAAAAGGGTGGAAATTAATTTTTCCCTCGTGTTATATAGAATATTTTGATAGGGAAAATATTGTTTACAGTGCTAATATATTATTAAGAGTGGGATAGGGATTTCCCTTAACTTTTAAGTCGTTTAGAAATTAAGGGGTCGAGATATAAGAGGAAACACTGTATATGATTTTTTTCAGATTGAAGACGGATAAGTGGAGATGTTGTAAAATTCTTAACATTTCACCCTCATCGTGTTCTTAAAGATGGAATTTTCTAATCAATCTTCATTCTTTTTCGTTGGTTCAGCTGAGTCAATACTTGCGTTTGTGCTAGTAAGCAGCTACAAAACAACCATCACAAAATTTTGATGTCAAAAAATTTTTTTTAGTTATCTGTTTATGCTGAATAATACAATACATGTATCTCTGTCATTTGTAAAAAGAAATATAAATGGTAATTCCCTTAGATATTAAAATAATTGTTGCAATAGATTAAAATAATTTAGTATGCACTAAAGAGTTACACATTCAGATGTAAGAGAGGGCATATATGAATGAAAATTCAATTGAATTAAGGAAGATAGCTTAAATGTAAATTGTAATTACATAATATATTGACTATCCTTAACCAAGTTACGTAAATCAGCACTCTGAAATTGAGCCCTAATGCAAATATTTGTGATTTTTTTCTAACTTTTAAACAGTTTATTGATAAATTAATTGTATGTGAGTATTCAAACAATTAAAGAGAGAATACTTGGATTTTTTGCATACAAGGTAACAGTTTTCTCCTTTGTTGTATCTGATAGATATGTAAAATCCTTTTAATTCCTTTTTATATTAATTTAGAGATAATTTCACCTTATGCTATAGTCTCAAATCAATTTTTTTTTATTTTGTTATATTTCAGCGGAGATTTTTCACAGCAACAATGCCTTGTGGTGGGGTCCAGACGGTACCAAGCTGGCCTACGGGGTCTTCAACGACACGCAGGTGGACGTGATGACGTATCCTTGGTACGGGTCCTACGAAGACAGTACGAATGTCTATCCTCAGACAATCAAGCTAAGATATCCAAAGGTAAAGACTTTCAGAATTTCACACGTTAACTGGATATCTATGTTCATGTAACTGTTTACAGTGGATACAGCGTAAAGGCCTTATCACACGGCGAAATATCGTCCGCACTTATCATCAGCAACAACGAAAGTGACGAAAGTTCAAGGTTTCACATGATTGGTTGAATTTCGTTTGCAGACAATATTTCCGTCACTTTGGTCGGCATTTTCAAGCTGGTTAGAAAAAGTTGTGGATGGCGAAATACTTGCTAACTGGTTCTTAAGGTTAGAAACGAAAAATTGCTGACGAAACGTGCGGACGATTTTCGCCGTGTGATAAAGCTTTAACTCTAACTAGTTGGTGGTTGAGCTTCATTTTCAACAGAAGACCTTCATTTTTGGTGATTCCATGATCATGACTACTTTTATAGGTCATTTTTGATCATTTCATCATTATTTCCCTTTGTCATTTTTTTAATAATTAAAACATATAAGGCTTGTGTTAATTATTTATCACTTAGCGTAATCATAATAAATGATATCAAACAGTTTGGTTAAATTAGTTTATTTTACAGCAATCTGCAGAGAGATAAATCTGCCACAAAATTGCAATAAAAACGAAAAACAAATAATAAACAACTTCCAGCAAATAATACACATTTTGTTCCCACATTTCTAATAATTCAAGCACTGAATCCATTTTCTTTCGTGAAAATTGTAAGTCTCGATGGCCTATTGTTTAGCAATGTCTCGGATTCCAATCGAGAATGTTACTTATTTGAAATCCGATTTCACCTGAGAAACCTCCGTGTAAATAGATTTGATGTGCGCTAAATGTATCAAGCCCTTATGGGTAGCAGAAGGGGGCGGATGCTATTCCTAGAAGATGTTGAAGCCCGATAAATTTGGTATATACCAGATCCATTTACACATTGGTTCTCTGGTGATTAAAACAAGTAATAGGATTTAAAACCAGTAATACTCGCACCTGAAATCCAGGAAAATATTTGACCTCCTGCTGTTGTGGTGTGGTGTGGAGAGGGAAGTGCCAGTTCAGGTGTCTTCCTCGTCATCTGACAGAGGCTCAAAAGGACGAGATCCGTCCCAAAATAGCCCTAGTGTTGCTTCAAAAAGGAACGTTAATATGACTAAACTAAACTAAACAAACCCTCTGATTTGACTCGGAATGGCGTGGGTTTGCCAGTTCAAATATCTTACTTGTCGTCTGATTGCTGTTTAAAATTCGGTTATCTATCCCACAATAACTTCAACACGGGATTCTAAAGAAATTTATTATATCATCCTAAGGAAATTTATTATTTCCTCCGCTAGCTGGAGGAAAACTATTCTTTTTTTTATTTTAGACAAAAAAAATCCCTAATATAATTATATTCCTAAACCTTTTCCTGTCTCTAATCCTTGATATATTTGCAGTTGATATATTTTACTACTGCTTCTTTCTCAGGTGGATGAGTTAAAGATTCTTTTTCTCCTGTTTTTCTTAATTTAGACTCTTTCAGATGTGAATCCTTAGAGAGAGATTATATTCAAATCAAAAAATCTAAGTATGTGTAAGTAAATCAAGCACAAACAAAGGCACATTTCTCACCTAATTGTCTCGAGGAATTATTATAACTTCCCCCACTACATAGTTTCGAAAATTTTTGTTTGTTTAAAAAATGTATTGCGATTAGAAAAAAAATAACTTTTTAAAACTTAATACACACAAAATAAATAAACAAAAATGATTTACTATTTTTTAATAATATAAAGTTTGAAGGATGATTTAAGATAATTTAATTTAAAAACTTCTCTTAAATTAAGCATGTTTTTTCCTTCGTTTTCTAACTGTTGATTATTCTCAATTTTTTACAATCTATTTCTGTATTAACTGTGTTGAGATGATAAAGCTAAACATAAAAATCATATTTAGCAGAAATTCTGATTAAAATTTAAAAGACTACATTGTAACTTGCGTGTTACAGCTTACTCTATAGCAGCCTGTGGATTTAACAGGGTAATAAATTTCCCTATTTTCTTACTGTATTTGTTAATGTTTCTAATGCTACTTGTCATTGACAAACCCGCCATTGCGATTAAATCTGAATTTTGTGTCTCCTTTTTTCAATACCGCCAACTAGGGTCGAGAGTACGAGTTAGCTACTCACGCTTCACAACCCTTTTTATGGGGCGGACTTCATTCACGCATTTTAATTTACTCATCCACAGATCGTAATTTAGACTTGGATAAGAACAATCACCTCTAAACCAGTACCCCCAAAAGTATTACTCTCGACATGGCGGAATGTGTCACCACGACAGATTTATACGCGCGCCAGTCACCACACACACGGAAATTCTTCGACCGGCGGAGTTCGAACTCAGAACCTAAGGAAAACGAGTCCAACCTTACCACCAAACCACCACGGTCCTCTATTTTTGTGATAAACTGTCTCATCGTAAAAATTTTCAGCAATTCATGAAAATGAATATCGAAAACATTTAGCCAAAAAGATTATGCTGTATTTGTGGTTACTTCGACTGTGTTTTCTAACTGTATTTCGAATTTTCTAACGGAATTAAGAGATCTTATTCGTCACCGAACTGGTAAAATTTTTTTCGCATTACGTCCGTGAACGATTTTCTGTAGCAGTTGCCTTTATACCAAAATGACAATTTTCTAATAAGGAATATTATACTCGATAACATTTTAATTATCAAATTTAGGGACTCAAACTGTTTTTTAAAAATAAATTATCTATACTTATAATAAAGCTCAATGTGTGTGTGTGTGTGTG
>JAPMOQ010063391.1:0-21319 GCA_026543055.1 Argiope trifasciata
CCTCTGTCGGGAAAAAACGAAATTACTTTCCGAACAACCTAATAAATCAATTTTGCACGATTTCTTCATTTTAAAAATCTACCATTTTTTAATTGAGTTTGAGAATTATATAAAACTACTTTACATTCAGACTAATGTTAAAAATAGGTATATCGATATTAATAAGTATATTCAAAATCTGAAAAATGTAACATATAATCTTATGAATGTGCTTTTTTCAAGAATATACATTCTTTTCTATAGTCTTGTTCAATATATTCCTTTTGTGTTTTCGTACTTTGCTACTGATGGAGAGTTTCAATAACAATTTATTAATATATTTTGGTTCAATTAAGTACAAAGCTCAATTATGAAAAATGCATTTAAAAAATGTAATGATTAATATTATTAACAAATAAAATTTATGTAAGGGTTTTTTTTAACACAGAAGTTACTCAGCATTTTCAGACAAAAAAAAATTTGCAGATGTAACATACAAATTACTAAATGTTGATGTCAAACCTACTATATGTAAACGTTTCAAGATTTAAAGTCATTTCTTAATATATCTAAAACTAATTTTTTAATAGCATGAAGTAAAAAAAAAGAGGGGAGTGGGGAAAGAGAGGGCAGAATTCTATTTTTATATCTAATTCAATTTATTAAAATCATCCTAATTTTATTTTGATAAAAAAATTTACTTCCTTCTAATTTATTGAATCATCCTTAATATGGATAGTATAAAGCTAAAGAGATAATCTAATTATTAAATTATTTATCCAATTTAAAAAATCAATTTATTTATTTATTTTTCTTATGAAAACCTTTATTTAATTTCACAGTTTCGTCCATCACTGTTTATTTATGTAATTAATAAATTGAATAATTCATTAATAACCAAATGCTTGTATTAATAAAATAGCTAATAAGTTAATACCAATAACATGAACTTCAAAAAGGGGATCAAATCTTAAAACAACTTGAAAGTATAATTTTGAACCACTAGTGGATATACACTGAAGTGACAAAAGTCATGGGATGACTGTTAATATCGTGTCGGTCCTCCTTTTGCCCGGCGAAGTACAACAACTCGGCGTGTCATGGAGTCCACAAGTCGTTGGAAGTCCTCAGCAGGAATATTGAGCCATGCTGTCAGTAAAGACGTCCATAATTGTGAAAGTGTGGATGGTGCAGAAGTTTGGGCACGAACGGACCTTTCGATGATGTCCCATAAATGCTCGATGGGATTCATATCAGGTGATCTAGGTGGCCAAATCATGCGCTGGAATTGTCCGGAATGTTCTTCAAACCAATCGCGAACAGTTCTGGCCCGGTGACATGGCGCATTGTCACCCATAAAAATCTCATCGTTGTGTGGGTACGTGAAGTCCATGAATGGCTGCAAGTGATCTGCAAGCAGCTGAACATAACCATTTCCAGTCAAAGATCGGTTCAGTTGCACCAGAGGACCGAGTCCATGCCATGTAAAAACAGCCCACAACATTATGCAGCCACCACCAGCTTGAACAGTGCCTTGCTGACAGTTTGGGTCCACGGCTTCGTGGGGTCTGCGCCGCACTCGAACTCTATCATCAGCTCGTAACAACTGAAATCGTGACTCATCTGACCACGCCACGGTTTTCCACTGGTCTAGGGACCAGTCGATATGCTCACCAGCCCAGGAGAGTCGCTGCAGGCGATGTCGGGCTGTCAGTAAAGGCACTCGAGTCGGTCTTCTGCCGTCATAGCCCAAGGAAGACAAATTTCGCCGCACAGTCCTATCGGACATGTCCCTCGTACGTCCCACATTGATTCCTGCAGTTATTTGACGAAGTGTTACGTGTCTATTAACATTGACCATTCTACTCAGACGTCGGCGTTCTCGGTCGTTAAGTGCAGGTGGTCGCCCACTGCGCTGTCTATGATGGGATGGGATGACTGAAATTTCATACTCTCGGCACACTCTTGATACTGTGGATCTCGGAATGTTGAATTCACTAACGATATCCGCAATGGAATGACCCATGCGTCTAGCTCCAACTAACATTCCACGTTCAAAGTCTGTTAATTCTCGTCGTGCCGCCATAAATCACGAATAACTTGAACACAAATGAAAGCCCTAGAAAACGAACTGCGCATTTATACTTTTTCGCTGCGATACTACTGCCATCTGTATATTTGCATATTGTTATCCCATGACTTTTGTCACTTCAGTGTATAGTCCATCAATATTGTTTGATGCAATTTGAACAATACATCATTTTAATAAATTTCTTCCCTTTGCACTGTTTTCCATTCAATGTTTCCGATTGTCTTTGACATTGCACGCTAGTGTAGCACAATAATCCTTCGTAATTTTCTACCCCTCCCCAAGTATTAGGGCAATTATTTGTGAATATTAATTCTGCTTCTTTACAAATAAAAAGGTCGGAACATACATAAAGGAAGGTTGAAAGAGTTTCAACAAGTTTCAAGGGGAGGTCCTGAATATAAGAATAAATAATTTTTTATAATGAAACAATGGATGATGAAAATAAAAAGTAACCACTTCAGGGAACTCTGGAAATGTATTTATTCATTTTTGCCTGCTTGATCAACTTTTAAAAATTTACCTTAATTCCTTTGAATTACCCTGTGTTTATTTTAGTCAAATGCAATTTTATCCACTTTTCTCTCCAATCTGCAAAACTGAAATGCTAGAATTAATTTCTTATTTTAGATATAATATATATAAATATGTGTGTGCACGACTGATATTCACTTTCGCCTAGTTGATTGATTGGGTCACTCTTGGTGTGATGCAATCAGTGAAGATTGAATTTCTAATAGCACATAGCCTTCTTTACATTACACATTATAAAGCTATTTAGCATTCCTTTTCTATGAAAATAATGCCCTATTATAAACTTTCAAAGCTAAAAAGCATATCCCTCCTTTTCCTTTTTATTAAACAAAAAATATTTACTTAAATTTAATATTTACAAAAAGATTCAAGATTTAATTACGCAGTTTAAAGTACTTGGTTGTGAAAAATGAAATAGTCAACATATATATTATTTAAATTTTGCATATATACATCCTATATGTTTGTTTAAGACTAAGTTAAAAAGGGAAAGTATATTTTGACTTTGCTATAAAATGAATGTGAAAATAGACCACTAAAGTAGAAGAAGGCACAGTCATATTTGAAGAAGCAATTTTTATGTTGCTATAGAACTCGTATTAATGCATTTTATGCATGAAAGAAAAAAATATCTAGAAGATAATATGTGCAAAACGATTCAACCAAATATTTAGTAAGCACAGTCCTACAGATCAGCAGAATATTATGCCACTTAAACATAAATGAAAACTTTTTCCTAGTAGACATACAATTGCAAATTCTATAGCGAGAACAGCGAGCTTTATATATTAACTAGCTGGTACCCGGCGCATTGCTGTCGCAAAAGAAATAATTTTGGAAATATCATTTAAATTGTTACATAACCATTTTCTTTAATTAGGAATTATAGAAAGAATAGCATTTATTTTTGCATTGGTAATGAATAGATATCATTCAATTTCAATGAATGCAAAGAAGAAGTGTAACTAGTATTTATTCTATTCTTTCTTACTTTATTATTCAAGAGCTATAGGGTAGGCAGTATTTTTAATTTTTTCCCACCATCTTCAGCAGAAACAAATAAATTTCTTGACTGTCTGACTAGTAAGGATCCAGCATACAACTGGATATATGAAAAACATGTCATTTTTAGGTTCAGTCTGCACATTTAAAGTGCAAGTAATAAGTAGTCAAAGGTTTTATAGCAATTGGATGAGCAGTACGGCAGCACATAAGATATATACAGACCATTCATTTTTATATATATGATAAATATGCAGATATAGCTTCATTAGTAGTTCTTAATCATTTCAATGCACCATTTCCAAATATATTAAACTACAAAAACTGGATTTTTTGGTTACATTTA
The DNA here is from genome assembly GCA_026543055.1 of Argiope trifasciata. Taxonomy (NCBI): domain Eukaryota; kingdom Metazoa; phylum Arthropoda; class Arachnida; order Araneae; family Araneidae; genus Argiope; species Argiope trifasciata. The sequence continues at coordinate 3,951 of JAPMOQ010063391.1, forward strand.
TCCGATGTTAACTTTATACCATAACTGCCCAGACTACTATTTTTTATAGCACTTATTTTTCTCTTAAACCACAAGAAAAAAAATATTGCATTTCAATATAAACAGATTTAAAATTGTTTCAGATGGCAAGAAATTTATGGGGAAAATACAATTCAATAACAAAAGCAGAAAATAACTTCATACCTTCCTAGCCCAACCAGATATTAAAAGATTATGCAATTCAACATCACTTAATTTGAACAATCGATATTTCTTCTTTAATTTTGACATTTGCTTCCATAAATAGATTTCAGCCTTTTCTAACTGAAAAGAGATTATTCCAAAATTGTCAGCATTATTTAAAAAGAAAACTTATCAGAAATATAATTAATAGCCTAAAATAATGATTTACATTATTGTTATTTGATAAAGATTGTGACTTAACAGTTTCACTTCAAGAAATGATAAGGGTTTTGTAATTTTACTCAGTTGAGATAATGTTCAACAACTATTATTAACTTCGAAGAAATTCTTGGTGGAAGATTGGATTTTACGAAAAAAATGGATAAAGATGCAGTACTACAAATAACTTTTATTACAAATTACTACTTTTACTATAAATTAGAAAATATAGTTTACTTTAAACAAGCCTACTCTGGACATGTAGGTGAACTCCATTTATAAATGAAATTTTGTTGAGAGCAGACATTATCTTAGTTTGCGATTTTTTAAATTCTATTCTGCAAGTAATGTAACAATTAACCAAGAAAACTTAAAGTATGCAAATATACATTCATCACAGGAATAAAATTATTTGAGTTAATCAGAATTTCAATTGTATTACATAATTATTAATGGCATTGATTCCTTTAATAATGGCATTTCTATTTATCAGTTACTTACATGTGTTGAAATCTGAAAACTTACTTCTTAATTTTTCTAAAACTGATTTATTTATTTTTGTACTTAGGAAAAAAATATTTTTAAAAAATTCATCATAATTTGCTTGATATTAGTAAATAAATAAAATTATTCAACAAAACCAGAATTTAACACCAAAATTGTACGGAATACAATGCAAAGACAAATTGTATAATTTTATTAGATGATAGAAAGAAGTGAGCAGTTAAATAGCTTATAGTTATAATATCAGATCATTATATAAAAATCCAACTTTTTTAATAAATAAATAAAATGTCAAGATTTATCAATAGAGAATGCAAACAAATTTGACACAAAAAATTACTCACCTCACCAACATTAATCGATATTTCAATGCAAGATTTTAAATTTTGTACAGCATTTGAGTACTTTATTGATTGTTTCAAATTTTCTTGTCAAGCAGATAATTTTTGCTTTATATTTTTAGCTGTAGACGCTTTAATCTTCTTGCTCTCTTCATTTTTTGTTTTAATCTTAGCTCTCTTTTAATTCTTTAGAGTAGCTTTTATACAATAAACCCTTTTATTATTATCGAAGTTTATTTCTTTCTCTAAAGGCTGGCTTAATTGTTTTTCTAAACCAGGATCTTCATTAATTTTATCTTTTAATTGGCTTCTGTTTTGAAGATAATGTTTTCTAGCTTCCAGAGCTAAAATGAAAATCTGATACAATAAGTACACAACAAATTATAAAATGCAAGCTGAATATAATTCCATTTTATCAATATTATATTATATATATAATATATGCAAAAGAATTAAGAATAATGTTAATTTTTTTTATTTTTGTTAAACACACTGGTTGTTTTTCACAGTCCAATTGAAACCAATCTGGCATATACAATACTATTCTGTTAATACTAAAGTATTCATTGATCACATTTTTCAATATAAATTGTCAATGGAATTTTAGCAGTGGAAATGTACATAGAAACTAACATTAATTTTTACTGAAATTCTATTTTAACTATAAAACAATTACTTATTTTTTTATACTTAATTAATGCATAAAACATTTGATAAAAAAATTTTTAAGTAAAATAAATGCATGCATATGTAATGCATTGTATATATATATAAGAATACAGTTATCTTTACAAGCACAAAATATTTCAAAATTTTTCTGCAATAATATTTGATACCTTGAAAGTCATTAAGATAGATGTAGCATGAAGATAACAATGTTATAAAACATTGCTATTCCATGCTATCAAAGATGAAATCCATCATAGAAACAGGTAAAACAAGCTTTTATGTAATGTAGTGCAGATTACTTAATACAATCATTATTATAATTCTAAATAACTATTAAGATAGAAAATAAAATTTTATAAGACATTTTTATAGTCAACATTTTTTTTTCTTAACTAAAATAAAATTTAGGTAAGTAATGGACTTAATTCAATTAAACAAAGTCTATTAGATCCAATTTTGCACCAGCATGCTCAACTTAATTTTTTATTTATTTATTTTTACTATTTGCATATTACAGCAACCCTTGATTTACTTGACAGAATCCAGTTTAGATGCCAAATTCCAATATATATTATGCAACTATCTTCACAATACATTTAAGTTGCAGCAATTAAATCTAAGTTCAATAAAATAAAAAAATGCAAACATATTGCTTGTTTAAAATTAAGCTAAAAGGGTATTTAAAATTATTCCAACAATATCCACAATTTTATCAGCATAACTATATTATGCCAGAAAGATGAAAATTAGCATTTAAAAAAAAATTAGCAAAAACAATTTTGCAGCTTCAAATCTCTAAAATCCAATGTATATAATGAAAAAATCTATTGCACATTAGGTAGATTTAAACTATAGAATTCGTATTATTTTAACCTACTAGGCTTGTCAATAAATGAATTTTGAAGAACAGTATTATCAAGATTAGAAACTTAATTCAAGAATGACCATTATTTTCCTTTAAGAATATATACTCAGCATGCAGTTAAATAATTTTGATAAAATTACTACCATCTTATGAATTAACTTGAACATTTGCCCCAATCACAACCTTGCCAAATAACCAAAATGTAACAATCATCAAAATGAAGGAATATTCTTCCCCAATTCAGTTTTACCTTTCTATACTTACGAGTAAATCTATGTAACCTTTTCAAATCACAAAAGATAAAAATTTTTACGTCAAGTTCTGAAAGCATAAGAAAAAAAATTAGCATGATTAGACTTTGATATTTACTTTTATATTCCACTCAAAAAGATATTTTTAATATACTTTTAATAATGAAGAATAAACACAACTTAATCCATTAAAAACCATAAATTTAATAACACTTAAAGCATTTTTAGTACTTGGCAAAGTAATATGCAATACATATCATTTGTTCTATATTCAACTTTGAATATAGAACAAATACAAAGCTTGAACTGCAGCAAAATAAAACAGAAACAACAACATTAACAATGTTCCATCAGACATTTATTTGAAATAATAATGCATTTGAGTTTCTGTTGCCAATGCCACATACTCATACAAACACAAATTGTATTTATGGTTACGAGTTAACAGAAATATAATTTCATAACCAAACAAAAGACTGCATTGTTTTTAAAGAAGTTAGAGAAGGATATTGGATATGAACAATTTTGTACGTTTAATGGTTTTTACTTACTAAAACCTCTTACTTTTTATCACAGAATCAGTAATGTAATTACTCAATTACTAATTTCCCATTTATTGTTAAATTTGATTTTTTTTTCTTTTCAATTCACTCTTTACTTAAAAAAAAGATTTAATTCAATTTTTAATTTCAACAGCCATTACTTAGTGTTGATTTTTAGTAGATTATTTATCATAAATGAAACAAGATAAATTGGATTTGTTTGTTTTTAATCTTTTTATAAAAAATTATATCAATAAAAAGGTAAGAATATGCCATTATTATGCTTTCCTTCTTAAAAATTAATATTTTACAATTCTTTCTTCAAATATTTACAAAAAACAGTCATTTCTATTTTCACAATGTTTCGATTTGAATATTTTCAATTCATATAAAATCAAGATTTTCTACCATCTTTTCCTTTCCAAGACATCAGTCCAAAATATATATTATTGAGAAATATATTTTTGTAAGCTAAATGTTGCATCACTTAAGTAACTGAAAAATAAATACTCACTCTCCAGCAATTCTTCATACTGTTTGACTGTTAAGTTAGCATTGATCTCATCTATGGTTTGTTTAGGCTCTATGATGGTTTTTGAAGCTAGAAGCTGATGACAGCTTCCCATTTTATAACCTAGGAAAATCAAATTTGCTTGCATAAAAAATTGTTTCATCTCTAGCTGAATATTGATCAAAAGTCTTGGATAAAAATTCACAGTTCTTGATGCAAATAACACATCAATTATTAATTTAGCATTTAATGTTAAAAATTGATTTTATCTTTTCAGTTCACTCCTCACTTTTGAAAAGAGATTTAATTTTAAATTTTATAGCCATAACTCAGTGTTGATTTTCAACAGACAAATTATTTATCATAAAGGGAACTAGATAAATTTAATCCATTTTTAATGTTTTTAAAAAATTATATCAAAAATATGAGAATATACCATTATTATGTTTTCATTCTTAAACAATTAGTATTTCACTCTTGCTTCAAAATGCTACAAGCTGAAAAAACATTCATTTCTATTTTTCACTATGTTTGATTTGAATATTTTTAATTCATATGAAATAAAGATTTTCTAATATCTCTCCCTTTAAAAGATATCAAATATATATATATATATATTCTATAGAAATATAATTAAATGCTCACTCTTCAGCGATTTTTCATATTGTTTGAGTTGTAATAAATGCATAAAATATAAAAAAAATTTCATCTCTAGCTATGCAAAACAAAAGTTTCAGATAAAAATTGACTAATTCTTGAGTCTTCAAATTTGGTAACAACTGGATGCCTTGGAAACAGAATCATACCAAAATCTCTTTATTTGCTACTTCAACAAAATGCTCATATCATTGAATTTTATTATATTATTTACTGTTTCATAATATAACTTTTCCTACTTTCAATTTAAAAAAATGGATAAAGAAATGATGGAATAATGAAAATTATTCTATTTACTTTAAGACTAATCAATGCAGCTTCAAATTCATTGAGATACAATTAGAAAATTAGTGAACACATTCTATTTATTATTCTTTTTTTTTTAAAAAAAGAAGAAACCTTAATTTTCTAAATATCTTCTGTATTTAAACTAAATAAGACTGAAGTCATCTTATTAACCACTAGCATCAGGATTAAATAATAAAGAATAAAAAATACAACAAACTTTCATTTTTTAACATTGAGGTCATAATAACTTTATTGAGATAATAACACAAAAATTTATTTTCAAAACGTAGTGGGCAAAATTTTGATATTGTCGCCAAAACTCATTATTATCCACGATTAAAAGATATATTATTCACAGAAAAGAACGTATTTCTCGTCAATTAATTAAGTAGTGTTTATTAAATTTTGAGTTGTAACATGCTGCGCATTCAGGCTTTACTTATACATTTACATATGTTTAAAAAAATCTTATTTTTTTTTATTGCAATAAGTGTCAGGGAAAACGATTTTTATACATTACTGGTAAACATTAGTTTAAGTGCATTGCACAAAGTCCAACATAAATATTAAACTATAAATTTTCAATCGAGTTAAGAGAGAGATATAAAAATTGGAATTTGATATAATTAAAATTGTGTTTATTGATTCGTCTTTCTACTCTTTTCCGGGCTCATATAAAAAAAAGAAAAACAGAGCATGGACAAGGAATGGTGTAAATAAGTTATACTTACAATTTGCCGATCTTCTAAGAGATCTATTATCAAAAATACGATTCATAATTAAAAAATTTTGCAATACTACATAGGTTAAAAATATGTGTCTCAATCACACTATTTATCCCTACAGGATCGATGAGTCCATCGCAAACCGTACTTTTCGCAGGTTGGAACGTTTCGGCGAGAGGAGCACCCGGTATTTTGAAAAATTTATAAAGTGTATAAATATACCAAGAGAAATATTTACAGAATTTCCAGCTGGATTTTTATACTATTTCTTAACCTACATATTTAAATTGTATTAGTTTAGTTATATTAACGTCCCGTTTTAAAGCAACACGAGGGTTATTTTGGGACGGATCTCGCAATTTTGAACCACGTTCAGATGACGAGGACGACACCTGAACTGGCCCACACCAGCGGGAGGACGTTTGGCCTGACAGATTTAACGTACAAGAGACCCTCCCCCATACACACGATGGCTCTTCGGTAGAATCGAGTCTCGAACCTGAAACCCTTCGGTGCCGAAGCCGAGACCTTGCCTCCGGGGCCCCTTAAATTGCACTAAAAAACCGTGCTGTGAAAGTCGTGCAAAACAAGGAAAAAAAGGGACAATTTTACCCATTGTCATTTTTTTAAAATTTCATATAATTGCTGAATTTTACATTATATTGTTTTCTATATACCTTTGTATACTGGAAAAATAAATGCGATTTAAAAAGTAAAATGTTTTTTCGAGAACATTATTTATTATATCAAGAAATTCAAGAAGAAAATGTATATTGCAGCGGTTGGTTTGGTTTTTTTGGCACAAGGGCCATAGATTTGACCATGCTGCGCCAGACTAAGTGAAGTTTTTTCAAGGTAAAAAATTTGAAATTATATGATACAATTTAAAATTTGAAAAAAAAAAATTGATTGATACAATTTGAAAAAAAAGACTAAATGTGTGAATAAAAACCAATAGATTTTAAAAAGGGTAAGAGGTTATCATGGGACGTTTTTCCAAGTAAAGCAGATAAATCAATATTATTAGATTTAAAGAAATGTAAACGCTGTGTATAAAAATTTGAGCATTCAGAAAGCACATGTTGGACGGACACAGTGCATTTGCACCGAGAACACATTGGAGCTTGTTCTCCTAACAGCAGATAGAGATGCATAATCCACGATTTTTTCAATAACAAATAATTTTGCTATTGTTATTTTTAAATATTTGTTCCAAATATCTGTTATTTCAATCATATTATTAATTAAAAATTATTAATTAGTATTGAATATTAAATTTGTTAATTTTAATTAATACTTAATTAACTAATTTAAGTAATGTGTGATTGAATTAATTTATCTATTTCAGCTTACTATTTTAATTCGATTGTTTCATAACTTTTTACTTAATTTGATTATTGAAGTAAACCCTTTTCTAAAAAGGTTGAATTAAAAATTTATGTCATTTCTTTAAAATGTTTTCTATAGTTCAATATTTCACCAATAGATGGCGCCAGCAGTGACCACAATAAACGCAATCACAGAGTTACGTCACAAGCAGTTAAAAATTATCTATAGTGCGTTGCAAAATGAGAATACTGGAAAGTCAAGGTCAATAACACGTTATTACGCTCTTCCCTGTGAATCACAGGAAAAGGTGAAATTACCGTTCCGATAAATTTCAGTGATATGCAATTCAACGATCCGATAATTCCTAGAATAACGGGTCCGTTCACTTGTAAGCCCACTCTCAGATTTCTCTTTTTCCCTTTAAGCGTTAAGGGAAGGAACCCTCAAAGATTACACCCCCGATGGTTCTCAGACACAAAAGAAGACTGTTTTGTATTTCTGGGATTTTCTATCCACCGCCTGAAGGGTCGGGATCGGTCGATACTCCTTTTCTTTAGCCGAATTCCAAAGATCGAAGAATCTTCAGGGGGGTTACGCGTCCACCCCCCTTGACCCGCTTGCGGTTTTCAGAAATGTCGTCTCAGGCCGTCTCAGTTTTGATAGCCCGATGTCATTTTCATTGCGGTTTTAGTTGACAGTAATCTACGATTCTTTTTATTCCCTCTCTACTTACAGTATATTTTCCTTTGGCCGACTTGATGAATAAAATATCTTTTTCGATACATTTTTCGGTATTTTAATAAAACTTGAAATTCATTTTACTTGAATTTATGCCGTTTTGATAATTCTATCTCATTTCTGCTTTTTTATTACGAAGAATTATCCGCTTTTGTTATGAGATTTCATGGTATATTAACCTGAAAATGATTAATTTTATGTTCATAAAGTAAAAGGACAATTTTCTTGAAGTGATTATTTCCCACTCGTTGCATCACCAAGAGGTCTTATATTCTTTTTCGTTGAATATATTTTGAAAAAAAAAATTACCGTGTAAATATTTCTCATACAAAATAATACTTTTATGAATGTAATCTTAGTAAAAGAATTTTATTTATTTAATACAATTAGAAAGAATCATTAGATGAATGATTATCCCAAGCATAACTAATTTTATATTCCTTTTAAAGGCTTTTTTAAATTCTTTGTAAACTATTTTGAAAAAAAAAATTCAAAAATGCTTGTTTTAAATTTAATTTCTTAGGATGGATGACATAATATAATTATGCATTGTTCTGAAATGAAATTTCTTTTACAATTGAATTTCTCCATTTCCTACATTGTTTAACATTTGCTGCATTGCTTACTTCTTTGAAGCGTCACATATTGAACAAAATATTGCTTTCCTCTTCCGCAGATTTCCCTCCCGGTAGGAACTCTTATTAATTCCCAACCACTCAAAAGCAGTGTCAGTGTTGCTTCTCGCGTCGAATTTTCGCTTTGTGAGAAAAATAGATGTTTCGTTTGATTTTTCTCTTTTTTTTCGAATTAGAGTCTTTCTTTCTTTTATTATTCTTTTTTCGGACTAGGGTTTAGCTTAAAACAACATATTACTATCACAAGAAAGTTGCGGAGAAAAGAACGGGGAGGGGGGGGGGAGACGTTGTAAGTGAGGAAGATAAGATAACGAAATTGTTTAGAAACCCATTCCCCCCCCCCTAGGTGATTAACCCCCACAGCTGGGAAGGAAGGAGAGTGAAAAAAGTCCATTTATTTTTTTAAAGTACTATTTTTTTTAAGTAATCTTTTGTGGAATAGAGATAAATTTTAGAAAAGCCATACTCAGATTATTTAGCCGCCCAGAGGTATATATAATTTTTGCTTGATACGGTTCGGGTTGTTAATAATTGTGCCCTATCTCGGGAATTTTTTTAAAAATATTTAAACGAATTAAAGCATTGTTATGACATTGGATTCTAAAAATTATTCCCCGAAATTAGGGGTAAAGATTTAAATCTTGAAACAAATAAACAAACAAAAGATGTGTATATATTTGTATAATTTTGTATATGGTTTGATATTACGTTTTGCACTACTATTAAAAATCTCTATCAGTTGTTTTGTGTATCTTTGTGTACATTTTTAAGAGTAAATAGAGCTGATTTAATTTCATAGTACCGAAAAAATAGCATTGTTAGAATATTTTATAACCGTTAATGAATTAAAATATTAATTATTTGCTCAGCATTTTAATTAATTTTTACTAACCACATTGTTTTATAATATTTACTAAAATGCTACGAATAGTATGTTTGCTTCTTCATTAAAATAAGAATTTTACTTTATTAAATGTTTCAATTTTTTTTCATTAATAACCTTATTCTACAACTTTATTCTACAAATTTACTGTAGAAGCACTTAGGAGTTTAGCTTTTTCACAATTTTTCTATAGGTTAAATTCCCAGTTTTAATGTGCAGACATTTGCTTAAAGTAATCTTTCTAGTGTGATTTAAAGCATTTGAAAATATTTGAGGCAAAATTCAATCGGAAATTCTAGAATATACGCAATGGCATCATATTACAAGCAACAAATACTATTATTATGAAGCAACAAATACTATTATTATGAAGCAACAAATACTATTATTAATAAGTATCCATCCAACTGTCATTTAAATACATTTTTTAAGACTGCTTTATTAACTCTCTTTTTTGCATAAAATCGTATAGTCTCCATAAATATCGCATTTTAGCTTCATTAATTTTTTTTACACTAAGTCATCTAAGTTATATTTTAAGAGCTTTTTAAAATTAAATCTACAATAATCACAATCAAGATTTGTGAATCAAATATATCCGCCAGCAGTTTTTAAGACATTCTTAAAAAATTATCAATTTCAAGTTTTGTGAGCAATAAAATAAAATTATTCTGATTACATTTTTTAATTTAAAACTAAAGCTCTAAAAGTTGCAAAAAGTCGAAAATAAAATAAGATTGCAAGTACCAGAAAAAGTGGTGTTGGAAAAACATATTCAATTCTCCACATGTGTTTAGTAAGTGTCTATTTAAACGAAAGATATTGATCTCCCTTTTCAGATAGTGTTTTTTCCCAGAAGTCAAGTCAAAAAGGTGGTGAAGGGCAGAGTGAACCCAGGGAAAGGGGGAATGAAGTACGGACCTTCCAAATTCAAAACATCTGCTGATTTGCTATAAATCTTTTAGCCACACGCCGACTTCAATTAGCAAGCATTTTGAAATGTTTTTACATTTAACACACTTCAAAAAAAAAGAGTAAACTGTTAGGATGAATTTTTATTTGAAATAATACTTTTCTAATGCTTTCACATTTTAAATCTTAATTCTTGTAGAGAAATTGACGTTTTAGGGGAAATTGATTTAAAAAAGTATTTCTTTCTATGTCATTTAAGAAGTCATTAATTCACCAAAAATGAAATTTATTTCATTTAAAAAGAAATTTAAGTTTTTCTCCAAACAATTTTATGTGCAGACAATAATTTAGAACGGAAATGCTTGTACATATAAGGAAGCTAAGAATGACACACAATACATACGTGCGTGAACAAAATGGCTGTCATATTTAAATTAGTATTTTTGTGAATCTATTTTATCATAAAAAAATTTCAAAGCCACTGTTCTGTTTTTAATCTTTCAAAATTTTTATTAATTAATATGCAAATTTACAATGAAACTTTTTTTTGGAACTCAGAAGGTTTGAAATTGAAAAACATTCAGCCAATGAGATTAAACATTTACCAGTAAGAAAATAATTAATTCGATATTTTGTCCTTTTTATGACATCTATCAGGAAAGAATTAATATATTTTGTGTTTAAGATATAAAAAAGATTTTTAGCTTTTTGTAATTAAAAAAAAATGAAAAAAAAAATCTTTTTTTCTATTAATTTTTTATTAATCATTTATTGACGCTGATTAAATCGGATATTTGAAAGGTAGGAATCTTTTTGATGATACTCTTTTTTTGTCAAGTTAAATTAAGTTACATTATTGACTGATTTATTTTTTAAAAAATTCTACGGAAGACAAATATTTTTTTTAAAATTATGTAATTTAATATAAAATGTTTTATGGAAATTTATTATGTACTGAGATCTAGGGATTACTTTCAATTTTATTACCTTGTTAAAGGTTAAAATACACAAATATAAGAGGTGGCTTTCACAAATTGAGGCCTTTAAAACCTTTATAATTATATTTATATTAGTGAAATAATGTATTAATTTTACTGTTATTTTTTCATTTCCTAAAAGTATATAATATTGGAAGACACAAACACCGTATTTATTGTACGTGATATCGATTTTTTAACATTTTATACGAAACATGGCTAAAAAATTTACAATAAACATTTTTTTAAAAATGCAGAATTTTTTTTAATATTTAAGAATGTTAATTTGAATGTATTTTAGTTTTGATAATAATTGTTTTATAATTAATTTAGTTTTATGGTTTTTTTAATACAGTTTGCGTAGAAAAAATAAAATACAGTTTGAATAAAAATAATATGTAAATAATACAATACACATAACTGACAATCGAAAAGCTGGTTGTAACTCTTTTGCAACAATTTATATTCCTTTATTTTCAGAAATTTTTATTCTATTTTTAAAAACTTTGGTTTAAATTGATTGAGACTCACTAAACATTACTGGTATTTTCTTAATTTTTTTGTTGCAAATTTATAAGATTTTATTTTCAATTACAATGATTTACGTTCTTTTTTAAATGCTTCTAGACCACTTTATAGAAGGAGGGAAAAAGCAAAAGAAATTTAATGTTAAATTGGTAATTTATCTAACTTTAATAAATTAAAAATATCCCAAAGAAAATCAATTTATTGTAAAACAAAGAAATATTTTTAATGCGAGCATTATAATTTCTTCCTGTTCAATTCCGAAATTCATGAAATTTTAATAAATGGGGCATTTTTTTCTTTGCTAACTATAATCTTGATGTTATGTAAACAAAAGTATTGATATATACGTGATGCCAACATTTAGAGTGTCTGTCATACATTAAAAAATATTTACATTTGAATGAATTTCTGTACATCACCCAAGATGTTTTTAAAAATCCATGAAGCCAATCATTTATCATTGGTAATTGATTTCAAATATCCCTTTAAATTTAAAAAGAGCTTGAAAATAAGCCATAAATCTGTTTTAAAAAAATTCTACAATCATTCAGAGCAATGCAATTCTCATGCTAATTAGGCACAGAAAATTCAATTATGCGAAAATTAAATCGTTTCAATCGTGGAAAAATAATAAGCATGGTGTTTATATACATTTAAGAATATCAGAAATGAAATTTATTCTGAGTGTTGAATACCTGTAGAAACTTTTTTTTGTAAATATATATATTTATGAGGAGACTTGAGTGCGAAAGAAATCTTGTTTTCGTACAATAAGACAAGCCGCGCATTTGCATCCAGCAATAGTCATTATCTTGAGATAAAACTGGAACAGCTCGGAAATATGACTTTTTGTGAAATGAGAAACTGCCTGCATGTGATCAATAGGCTCCGCTGCCCGCCCCGCCAGAACTATTTGTGGGAGATCTATTCCAAGAACATGCATCATTGTGTAAGGGACTTTCCCTACCTCTATGAATGACTCCGTTTTTGTTTGAGAGCTCCCATTGGACAGATCGTATCTATTGTAACTTTCTATCGTGATCGCAAGAGCTGTAGTTGAAATATCAACAATACGATACGATCATGGTAAGGGTGTGATTTGGTTTAGTTTGTTTTTATGGCGCAAGGACCACATCTGATCATACTGCGCCAAACATTTGTTAAACATGGCTTTCGTATTAAAAATTTAATTCATTTAAAGGAAAAAAAACAATTAAATCTGATGTAAAATTTTAATATCTTTTAAAAAAGCAAAGATATTTGAATGAGGGTTATCTCCTAAAATGTCCTTTAAGTTAAGAACAGTCGTTCCAAAATGAACTTGTCGTTGTGTACTAAAATCTCGGCATTCACACAGAATATGTCTGACTGTTAAAACCGAGTTGCATTTATTACAAAGTGGTGCATGATCAGAGTGCAAAAGATATTTTTGGGTCAAATAAGTGTGGCCTATTCGAAGTCTCGTAATAATAACATCTTTCTTTCTAGTCACAATTTTATTTTTGAAACCTTTGACAGATGGCTGTATCTGAAACAGTTTATTCGTATGCAGATTTTCCCACGTAGATTGCCAGAATTTAATTTGAATTATTTTTATTACTTGTAATGCATCGGATAAGGGAACAAAATTTTCTTTTAGCAGAGTTGGGCGTTTTGCTGCCTTGTCAGCTTTTTCGTTTCCCAAAATTCCGACATGGCCAGGAATCCAACAGAACTTAATTGTGAAATTATTTTTTAGCGAACTATATATGTGAAAAATATTTAGTACTAAGGGATGGCTTTCCAATGACACATTTTTAAAAGCTGCAATACTACTTTTAGAGTCAGTATATAATAAATTTAGAGGGGGTTAACGTTGCAATCTTTTGAAGGCTTAGATATATTGCATAAAGTTCGGATGTAAAGACAGAACAGAAAGGATGAAGTCTTTCTGATATGATTACATTACGAAAAACTGCTGCTGAACCGACATGATTGCCATATCGCGAACCATCTGTATAAACAGGTTGAAAGGAATGATACTGTTGTCTGTGTTCATAAAAAAATTTCTGAAACATCACGTTTGATGTTGATGGCTTCAGAAAGTGTATAAAATCATCGACAAAATTAAAAGATAATTTCTGCCAGGGAGGTGGACTGTTAATATTTACAGCAACCGGGAAGTCTTCAATTTTGAATGATCGCAAAATCTCTCCAACACGGAATTCAAAAGTTGGAGTAAAAGACAATTTCTTGGAGAACAACGAGCCGTATATAGGATTGAGAACTCTGTTGCGCAGTGGATGGTATTCAACACTTTTAATTTTATAAAAGTAGGATAAACAAAGTCGTTTCCGCCTAAGTTCCAAAGAGGGCTCACCACTTATAACTTGTAAACTCTGAATTGGTGATGTTCTAGTTTAGTTTAGTTTAGTTTGTTTTTATGGCGCAAGGACCAGATCTGATCATACTGCGCCAAACATTTGTTAAACATGGCTTTCTGGTGATGTTCTAAAAGCTCCTGCAGCTATACGAAGTCCTTGATTATGCACTACATCAAATGATTTCAAGGTAGATTTGGCAGCTGAACCATAAATTGGTGCTCCATAATCAAGCTTCGAGCGTATCAGCGATCTGTAGATCTTAAGCAAAGAAGTTCTATTGGCTCTCTAAGAGGTATTTGATAGGACTTTTATAATATTTAGCTTTTGAAGGCATTTTCTTTTCAAATTTTGAATATGCGAACGAAATGTTAGTTTATTATCTTATATGACACCCAAAAACTTTTTCTCACTAACGGTGGGAATAACCGATCCATTAAGTCGAAGCTCTGGATCTTTATGAAGCCCACGTCGCTTGCAGAAGTGAACGCTAACTGTTTTCTGATGAGAAAAAACAAATCCATTTTTCGAAGCCCAGTGCGACATACTGTTTATGGATGTTTGTAATTGTTTTTGAATGAAATCCAAACTTTCACTAGCACAATGTATTTGGATGTCATCGACATAAAGTGAAGTATGTACAAAAGGTGCTACATGCGAAACAATCCCATTTATTTTTATGATAAACAATAAGACACTTAGTACACTACCTTGAGGAACGCCTTCATGCTGAATGAAAGGATCTGATAAAACATCTCCAACACGAATTTGAAAAGTCCTTGTACGCAAAAAGTTTTGTACAAAAATTGGTAGATTCCCTCTTAAATTCATGTTAAATAAATCTTTCAAAATGCCATAACTCCAGGTTCGATCTTAAGCTTTATCCATATCAAAGAAAATGGATACAAGATGTTTTTTGCTTACAAAAGTCTCTCTGATAGCAGTCTCCAGTTTTAGTAAATTATCCAGTGTACTTCTCTTTTTGCGAAAGCCGCTTTGGAAAGGGGAAATCCAGTTTTTCTCTTCTAACACATACATCAATCTGTGACTAATCATACGCTCCATTAGTTTACTGAGGCAACTGGTAAGAGCTATCGGTCTGTAGTTAGCGGGATCTTGCCGATCTTTCCCAGGTTTGAGAATAGGAATTATTATTGCTTTTTTTCCAGCAGGTTGGAAAAAACCTTTCTATCCAAATTCTGTTAAATAAAGTTAAAAGTATCAGAAATGACGAATCACTTAGATGTTTCAACATATCATAATGTATTCTATCAGGTCCCGGTGATGTAGAGTGGGATTTTTTTAATGCATTTTTCAATTCATGAAATTTAAAAGTATTATTATATTTCTCTCCATCGGAAGATAAAAAATCCAATGTTTGCTTCTCTGCCTGTTTTTTAAAAGCAGTAAAATTTTCTGGATAAAATTCTTCACTCGATGTGTTAAAAAGAGTTTGTCCAATTAGATTAGCAATTTCTTTTGCATTAGAAATTACTCGTCCATTCAGTTTTAAAAAGGATATTTTATCTGGATTTGAGTAACAGCCAAAAATCTTTTTTATTTTATCCCACATGATTTTAGAAGGTATTTGTCCTTGAATGAAATTGACATAGGAATGAAAGGATTGCTCCTGACTAATGCGTCGGATTCTACGAAATTCAGATTTTGCTTTTTTAAATTTAATGAGATTTTGGGTGGTAGGGTATCTCTTGAAGGTATTCCATGCTTTGTCTTGCGCTCTTTTACAGTTTGCGCACTTGTCATTCCACCACGGTTTGCATAGCTTTGGTATTTTCCCCGATGTTTTGGGAATACTGAGATCTGCTGCTGCAATTATATGCTCGGTTACTTGTTTGACTGCCAAATCAATAGAAGTATCATTAATCATATCTGGTGTTAGTTGACATATTGAGTTAAACAGTGGCCAGTTTGCTTTATTAATATTATATCTCACGGGTCTTTTCGGAAATAAAAAATCATTGTGAATGTACGTCAATACAATAGGGAAGTGATCGCTATTGTATAAGTTTGAATCCACGGAGAATTTCCAGTAAGGAGCAAGGGGAGGAGAACAAAGTGCAAGATCAATCGTGTGGAATGTTTTGCTAGCTTGGTGAAAATAAGTGGGAGCGTTGTCATTAAGTATACAGAGACAATGATCCTCAATCAGTTTTTCTATTTGCCGTCCTCTAGTGTTAATATCAGCATTATTCCAAATAGGATTATGACCGTTAAAATCACCAAGGAGAAAAAAAGGTTCTGGCAACTGTTCTATTAATTGATCCAAATGTCGTTGTTCAATATGTTCATTTGGAGGCAAATATAAATAGCAAACTGTTGTTAATACTTTCAACTGAATTTGTACAGCAGTTGCCTGCAAATTTGAATTTAAAATAACTTCACTACTTGGCAAGTGACGTGTAGTTAAAGCTGCAACTCCTCCAGATGCTCTAACATTTTGTTCATTATCTTTTCTTTGAAGGACATAGTTTTTAAAATTGGGAGATACACGTGGTGTCAAATATGTTTCCTGAATTCCGAAGCAAACCGGTTGATATTTGTTAATAATAGATTTGATATCTTCTTTATCAGCTTGAAAACCATGGCAATTTCAGGAGACTAAATTAATATTTGTCATTTCGGTTTTCTAAAGAATTTAGATTTGAAAATTTGTGGCTTTCCTTTGCCTACTCTAGCTTCATCGCTCAGATCCATTTCGCTAAGAGATTCGTCAGATGGATGTATTTCCAATTCAACATCTTTACTATTTAGGTTTTTCTTTTCTTTCAGTTCATTTTGGTTTTGAATGGGAAGACTCCTTTTTTTCTTTTTATTTTGTGGAACTGTTTTTAAAGATTTTTGTTTTTTTGTAATGTTTTTTTCTTTAGTAATGAAAGACCTGTTTAAATTTACTATTTCAAGCCAATCTTTCAGTTTGATGGTAATGTATTCCTCGTTTGATGTAGAAGGAAACTGTTTTGTGATTGTTTGTGATGTACTACTGTTTTCTTGAATTTGTATGGGTTCAGTTTGCATGCTAGAATAAGTTGTTCTTTTTAATGCTGTACTGTATGGATGGCTTGGTTTGGTTTGGTAATGTTTATTGGCACAAAAGCCATATATGGCCATACTGCGCCATAAGTATGGTTAAAATAGAACTCTTATATCACTTTTCCCTGGGAATGTAAGAAAAATATAAAAATGTACAAGTACGAGAAATTAAACTAAATCAAATGCGAAACACCAATGGTTCTTAAAAAATTGAAAAGATTC
>JAPMOQ010063393.1:0-10394 GCA_026543055.1 Argiope trifasciata
GCGATCTAGAATTTTTTAATTATAATGTCTAGGTTGGGTAAAAAAAATTCTTTTTTTGTAGAATTAGTACAAAATATTTATAAAATGATTTGATCATTTACTTTAAGAGTTAAGTAACTAGAATATTTTAATTAACTGATAATTCTTTTAATAATGTTATATTGTAGAAAAATAAATTTGCTAAGAAGGAAAATCACAGCAAAAAACTTCCTGCTATTAACTTCAATATACACATCTAAGATAAATTTAAGGATCAGATTAATTGCGTTACATAATGTATTGTATGAAATCGTTTTATTTGTCTAAAATGTTCCTTATGTCTACAAAACTTAATAATTCTTTATATAAAACTATTGAAAACAGGTCAGGAAAATATTTTAAAAATATCGCCATAGTGACGGAATAGTCAATAGCTATATAAAACGTGGTTTTATAGCAAACGTATTTCTTGATTTCATGTATTATAGCAATATGTTATTGATGATAATTATATAATATTAAATATGATATGATTGGTATATTATAAATATATAATTTTGATATATTACAAGTTAGGATAATCATTCACACAATTATCAGTTGTTGGTAATGCAATCCGTAGTTTCCTTATCTAATATAAAAAAGTATTGAGAAAATAATTGTGACAAAGGAAGGATTATAAATGAATATTATTCATTGAATAAAAATAATAATGTAATAATGCTTCATTTTCAGTCAGCTACTAAGCAAGTGGTTAATTAACAAAAATAAACTGTCGCTTCATTCCCTTTAATAATCTTGTAATTTTGCAACAAAATTTTTTATGTTTAGTTTCTAAATTTGAATGTAAATATTGGATATGAGACGATACTGGTTAGCAAATTTTATCAGACACTAGACGACTTCACCGATAAGTAGCTTGTTCTCCATGAATTTGGTTAGATTAATTTCAGTCAGATTTCGAAAACATAAATTGATGTTCAGAATTTTTTAATCAAAATTGATATGAGTGTCAAATTATGCTAGAATTAAAGCCACGTTATTTAAATAGCCTTGTGAAACATTAATGAAAATTAAATATTCCTCTTGTCCTTCAGAAATTAGAGCTTCTATGTTAAAAATTTTACTAAGGGAAAAATTTTAATACGGAAAAGTGAAAAAATTATAATAAGGAAAGTATGGTAGAATATAGAGTGCGATGTGCTTGTAGTGGAATAATGAAGCTAGTGCTGACACTTCAAATGCATAAGATCAGGCTGTTTAGGAGTACTACTTTTTTTATTACATTGTGGTTATTGTTTAAAAGTGCACTAATATTGCATATTTACAGTTTCCTTCTCTAAGCAAACAACTAAAATTTCCACTTAAAACATTGCAAAAAAAGAAGATTCCCCAATTAGACTCCCCCTCCCCTCCAATGATGGTATTACAATTGCTGATGCATCGAAACATTCTTTTGGAATATTTAAAATCCTTCTCCGTTCACAAATTCTTGAGTCACTCGACAATTACAATAATTAAAGTGCATTGTTCCGATTGGCCACATGGTGTTATCTCAAAATTTGATGTGAAATTATTCCGAGTAATTTCATTCCAAGATGCAGATAGAAACTAACCTCGTCCGTTGGATTTGATCCAGTATTAAGATTTTTTCCTGTGGTAATATTTCAAATCACGAATATATAAATACCAACTGCCAAATGTAAAAGATTTAAATGTGGGAATAATGTAGTTCTATAGATAATGATTCAATTGATTGTATTCCAAATCTTATTTCATCATAATCAAAGACAAGGGAGGTGAATTGTATCAAGTTGTGATTATTGTTGTTTTAGTAACAATATGTAAGAATTAAACACTTTTGTAATTGATACACTTTTAAATGATGATGATGATACCGTGCCCGGATTACAACTAAAGGAGGGGGTGCAGTAGCTTCTGAGGGTAAGGACCCTTTAGCACGGGAGGGCAGAACTCTGATTTCTAGTTCATTTGAAGATGACACTCAAAACTCCTTGCACAGCAGAGGGATTCTTTGATACACCTCACATATCACACACAGGGTGGAAGGCTAATTATGTTTGAGTAAGCGCTCGCTCCTAGGGCGCTCAGATCACGGAGAAACCACGCTACTGCTTGGTTGAAATACCGACAAGGTTTGAAATTAATTATTATAACTGCAGTAACCTATAAAATTGCTATTCAAACTATAAAAAGGAAATTAAATATTTTTGCAAAGAAAATATTAGCAAATTAAACAAAACAAATGAAAAAACATAAGAATCTCATTTAACCTCTTAGTCCGTAACGCGAATCGTTCGAAAATACGAAACTTCTGCAGAGCGGCCATAACCTGCTTCAAGGGTTCTTCTACATTTTAAATCTCTTAAGGGCCAATCCTGCATCTTGTCCATCCTTCAGATACTCCACGCTCTCCCCCTTCGACTTCTCTAGTGATTATCTGGTTTCTTTTGATGCCCGTCAATTCTACCGACAATTTGTCGGTAAAATGTTCAAACATCAAAGGACCCCAGAAAATCGCAAGAGAGGTCTGAAGCGGTATCATGTGACTCGTCTGATGCTTTACCCATCATGTAAAGCCGTGGTTAAGCAGTGGTTACACGACCTGTTCATCCGTCAGACAAGAAACGGTCTCAACCTTCGACCGTTCTTGCGGTTTTCTGGTTTTCTTTAATGCCTGCCGACTCTACTGAAAAGAGAGGACGAAGGGGGAACGGGTGTAGGTCGTGTAACCGCCGCTTTACTGGATTCGAGTTTCTTCAGACGGGCCACGCTTACCTCCTTTAGGCCCCTCTTGCGGTTTTCTGGTTTTCTTTGATGCCCGTTGATTCTATCAACAATCAGTATACTGCCCAGAGGTCAAGGCACCCAGAAAACCGCAAGAAGGGTTTGAAGGGGGTAAGCGCATCCCGTTCGAAGAAACTCGAGTCCTGTAACCACATCTTAACTGGCCCTTAAGCTGGCGTTCTGGCTTAAATGTAGCGTGTCTTCTTTAAGCCATGGTTACACGACTTGTCCATTTGTCAGACAAGCTACATGCTCCCCCTTCGAGCCCTCTTGCAGCGTTTTGGTTTTCTTTGATGCCCGTCAATTCTACCAACAATTTGTCGGTTAACTGCCCAATCATCAAAGAAGCCCAGAAAACGGAAATAGGGGTAGAAGGGGGAACTCGTGTCTCGTCTGCAGAGGGGTGCATGTCATGTAATCACCGCTTTACCCTGTGTTCTCTATGTGAGGTGTTTGGACAAAATCCTCCATCCCTGTAAAAGGAAGCGTGTGTGAACCATCATATGAGTCCAACTTCTTCTCGCAAGTCGTTACCCTCAATATCTGTTGCACAAACAAGACTTAAATCACTGACTTCATAAGCTTTCTTTCCATTGACAAGTGCCGGAATTTCATAAGCATGATTGCAGAACCATCCAATAAATTTAAGTCAAATCCTGTGATTGATGGAGCTGTAAATAGTTATATTTAATTCGGAAATATTAAAGGGGATTATTATCATTAAAAAGAGAACTGTGCACAGTTTATAAATTTTAATACATAGGTCGTATGCAATAAGTCGATTATAAAATTTCACATTTATACGAAAGAAACAAAAAAATATAAATATGCATTTAATATCGAATGAAATGAGAGATTATTTTTATTAATTTAACGGTATTTAAATGTTTATTACAAGACAAATTTTATATATTAGTTTAAAATTTACTAAATTTACAAAACAATTTTCCTTTGATTCATATGTGTATATTATTCGCAATAATTCAATGAATTTGTATACGTAAAATCTGTGTTTATCTAATGACGTAATATAATTATTTCTTTTCTTGAAGTTATTTAATACGCACTTATTTGATAAAACATACTTTCCTTCATGTTTGTTGTACACGACAAAAAGTAAACAAGCAATAATATATATTTTTGAAAACTACATCTACTATCAGAGTTGGTGGCAAATAAGATTCAAGAAAAATTCAAATCTGAGCATTTAATAAAAGAAATGCAGAAACCAGATATTTTCAAAATTGAATAGCAAAATGCCGATGCTCATAAAAAAATTTTATCTGGAAGAATGTCGTAAAAAAGGTATTATTTAAAAAGGTCTTGGCAGATGTTCTGAATGTGATACATTTAAGTGCTGCCTCCAAAAAGCAATTCTTTCATATCTCTTTTTATGTTTGGTGGAACATTTTTCATCAAAAAAGAAGAGTAACTTGTAAATTACATCCATGGTATCATAGAAGCCCTTTTGTGTCCAGGTAGCTAAAAATCACAACTTTGTAGCAGATTTGAAGAAACGAATAAATACTTATAGTGATTCTCTTCCTTTTTTTTCCCGAGAAGTAATAGAATAATTCTATGGAAGAGTTAAAGTTTAGTATTCGTTTTATCTTTCTGTTTTTTTTTCCTAAATACTCATTTTCTTTTGAGAATATTTAAGGTTTATTAAATATTGGATACAATACAGAAATTTAATAAAAAGTTTTATATAAGATATAACTTTTCTTAAGGAGAATTTTACTATAGTTTCAAGTTTTAAATTTGCCATAAACTCAAAAATGCCTAAATTCATTCAAATTTGAATGTATAGCTTATCTTACTGTAATTTTACAAGCATTTACTTTTCTTTGTGGATTACTAAATATAGAATAACATGCTTTTAAAATCTGAAATCATATATAAAGTTTTGTTTATGAAATAATTTTGCTTAAAAAGATTATTGAAGTTTGAGACTTAAAATTTACCCTGAATTCCGAAAACAGTTTCATTATAAATACTGAAATGCGTTAAAATTGGCATAGTTAATCCTACATGTAAAAGGAAATTATACTTAAACATAAACTCATAACATTATATAATTTTTTTACATATACATTTTTATATTAAGTAAAAAAATTAAATTAATATCTTTAAGAACCAAATACATTTAGATATTACCTAATTGGCCTCATAGAAGCACTTAATCCAGTTCTATAAATTATATTCATTAAAATATATTTTACAGCTAACTGATCCTTAAAGGAGGCAAGGATAATTTAATTGCTAGGAAACCAGTTAAAGCTGCCCGAGATTATGAATACGTCAGATTTACTTTTAAAATGATTAAAGTATGTGCAGAAGCATTCAACATTTTATCTCACTATTGAAAGTATTTATGTAATACTTTATGTTCCTTTTAATTTGAACAGGGAAGTTTGTTTGAACGTTGGATATCAGAATTCCGCGTTTTAGGATTTGAACCATTGATAGGCATAGTAGTATATAACTAATAAGTAATACTTAATTTTGGTAATATAGAACTGAAAAGAAAAATTTAGGCTTTGAATAATATTAAAAGATCAGAATCACAATTCATCGATACAGAGATATAGATAATGCAGTAATTATTTGGCTTTCTCAAAATACCTTTGACATTAATGTGATATATAGGATGGGTCGAATTCGAAAAAGAATCCTTTTTAAAACAAAAACTGCCCTTTTAATTAAAATTTGTTTCATTTTTGCCACTTTTAATCCCAATGATACTTAAATTGAGTTATGAATCGCTCTTAATTTCGAGCTCTAACTAAGAGAATTTTCGAAAAAAAAAATCACTCGCGAATATGATTTTCATGCGGACATTCTTGCATATTGCTATTTATGTGATTCCAGAGATTGGAATAAATTTTATTTTATTTATTTACCTATATAATTAAGATAAGTCCGCACAAATGAGACATATTTAATTCAATCCATTCGGTAACATGCTGAATTTTTTAAAAATATATACTAGTTGAATGCTGCCATGTTTTTCTTTCTGCTTCAATCTTGTATAGTCCATAAAATCCTTCATTTCAACTGCTGTATTATGACTTCAGTCAACATATGAATTAGTAGACTAAGATCAAGGTGAAGGTAAGATTGACGTTTGAAATTTTCTCACCACGTCTCGATTACCACATGCATCGAAGAACACCAGCGGAACTCGGCATTCCAGAACATTCATCCAAAATTATTTTTAATGAGCAGTTATTAATGCAAACTACCAACAGTTGAAGATTACGTCAGCATTTATCAAAGTAGAGAAATGATTTTTTCTTCAATTTTTATCTGAAGAAAATAAAACCAGAGTTTCCTATAAACTTTACAGAGAAATGCAAAGAATTTGAAGAATAAGAACTAGTGTAACAAACAAAATTATTCAAATTAAAAAAAATCGCTTATATTAGTTTTATACATACGTTCTGTTTTATTGATTTTGAGAATTATGAATGGCAATATTTCGTTTTTGATGAGCTTCTTGCTATCATAAATCAAAGAAAAACATTGAATGAAAATAATTTAGTTGAAAAAAGAGTTGGAAAAAAACCCTTTAACCTATTACCAGTTAATAATGCAAAACGATTCAGCATACAAAAGGGAGAGACAGAGATGTTCCAGCGTCATAAAAAGAAGAGTGGAAGGCTTATTCTGAATTTCAATTTTTAAAAAATCCTCTAAAACAATTATTTCCAGAACTTGATCTGCACTTTCCAATAGGTTGTAAATAATGTTTCCTTCATTCATAATAGTATACCAAAACATTTCGTAAAATTTATATGGCCTTAAAATTTTCAAGAAATTTCTAACTTATATAAAGTCTTAGTAACATTACATTTTTAATTATTTAACTAATGTTATTTAACCTATAAATTATTGATTTTATTCCAAAAGGTTTCTTAACGTTTTGGATTATCGACAACTTTTTGAAAGGTTTGCTTTTAATGCATGTAAAGTTATAGAAGTTAACTAATAAATAACAGTTAGCTATTTGATAGTTTATGTACAGTGATTTTTTTATTTCTAATTGTACAATACCATTGAGCATATTACATTTCATATGGTCCTACTGCTGATTATTCGTGTTTTTGCAATGAGGAGAAATTTTAAAAACTGAAAGCAAATATATGATTTATAAACGATTTATAAAAGTTATAAAATAATAAATTTGAGTTATCCGATTCTATATTATTTAGAAGAAAGTCATTTCATTCACTGTAAAAGAAATTACATTTCAAGCCGAAAAATGTATTTAAATAAGAAATGAAGTTTAAGGAAGAAAGTTAATTTTATTCTTAGATTTATTTAAGAATAGATACTAAATCTGAGCATCCCAAATAAATTTAAAATAAAATAAAAATGATATTTGTTTATATTTGTTCAAATATCGACTTAAAAACTTACTCCGCACAATTATTAAGAAATATGGCAACTGATTTGTAAAAGAGATTCAAGAATGTAGATAAGAAAATGAAATTTATTCCTTTTTACATGAGAAATTTTTTATAATAGAAAAAACAATTGGCTTAAACTTTTCTGTAATAAAGACTTTTGAACCTTCTCAATCAAATTACTTATGTTACATGCCTTTTTAAAACATATTTTTAATTAGTGGAGGCCAAAACAAACATTTTTGTTATGAACATAAACGAATGACTCATTACAACTTGTCATTTAAAATGGTGATAACTTTTTTGGCTTTTTCCACTTTTCCTATTCTGGCGATCGTTGAATCAAGAAAAAGAAGAAAAACTAAACCGATATCATAACAAATTAGACATAAATCATAAGATTCAGCCATTCACACTATATCAACAATTAAAAACTTTTGAAATTGAATTGAAATAATTTAATTCGAAACTCAATCCATTCCTTGCTTTATAGGACGCAGCGGAAAAAATTAAGCTTGACGCGTTTTGGAAATTATACATTCTGAAACTCTACAAAAATTTTCTCTTAAACTATTAAAAATATGTTTCCATTTTCCAAAAAAATTTATATATTAAATTCCCTTTATCAAAATTAGCAATAACAGCTTTGAGCTGTAAAAAATTTAATTTTGCATTAAATGTTTCTTCCCAGTTTATAACATTCACAATATTTTCGTTTCTAGTAAATAGATCTCGCAATTTAAAATCCGTTTCCTTATAAATTTAATTCAGTTGCACTTTCAAGTGACATATTTTAGGGTTACTCCAATGATACATTTGAATCTACATACTCAAGTGCTACACGTTTAAAGGATTTATATTGATGAGAATTCTCTAATCTTATCTCTCAAGATGAGGGAATTCACTGGTATGGAATACCTGAAAGCCATTTTGGACATGAATCAATCCTTATAGCTGCCATGCAACTAACGTTGGAAAGACATTTCAGCTGGACACGCCTGTTAACATAATTGCTCTGTCTTCTCTTTCATATATCTTTAGATACTAATATTATTCTAACAACTCATGGAATACGTTTCTAGATATAACCAGTTTCCGAGAATGTCACGTATATTCGGCTGGAATGTCAGTGGTATATTTTGTTATTTTTTATCATTCATTTTATTATCTTTTAATTTCTGTGATAATATTATGAAAAAAAGGATTATGTAATGGTAGTGATATAAAGAGTTCAGTACAGAAACAGAATAAAAACCTATTTAATTTTTCCTTAACATTTATTGTCGAATATGGAACAATACTTTTACTTCGAAAATACTATTGAATGCGAAACATTACTATTATTTAAATGATACTGAGGAATTATTATTAATTGGAGGGAGAATATTAAGGTATTTAGTTTCAAAAACAAATTTTCATCACTAAGGAATAAAATTAATAGCAACCGCATGAAAATGTTTTAATTCTTTTTAGCTAGAATATTTGTCATTGCATTTGAAAAACACTGATGTCTACAACTAAACAGTCTCGCTGAATTAAACTTATTGAAAGATAAACCCTCTCTGAAGGTTTGAAAATCGTAATTAACTTTTGTTAAAAAGTGTGTGCAGTTTGTGAAAACCGGCGTTCTGGCCAAGGGGTAGAGCACTTTCCCCAGGATCTAGGGTCTTTCCAGTTCAAGCACGGCTTTTTTCCCCTTATGTATTATCTGCGAGGTGTGTGAACCCACCCACCCCACTGTAAAAAGGGGTTACCCTGGCGAGGGATTCAGTGCTATCTTTATTTAAACTGAAAATCAGACTTCTGCTTTCGGGTGCTCAAGCTCTTTACTCTCAAGCGCTACTGTATCCAACCACCCCTTTCCGCTGTAACATGGACAAGGCATCATCATTATTAGTTTAGGGATATTACTTTTGAGTAGACTTATGTGTATTATTTATAATGACAAGGATTTTGATAATCAATATGCATCTTTATCATGTAATAGAAGGAAACAGAAGCAGAAAAATACTAATCATAAAATACAAATACAAATTACTAATCCAAATTCTGGGTGTTTCTTTACAAATTAAAAAAAAATTCCTACAAAAGTAAAAACAGAAACTGTACTGATAAAATGGAGAAATAAGTCAGTTAAAAAAATTTTTTAATATTTATTCAAATAATAAATTTACATATTCTTAATTCCTTAAAATTTTCTCTTAATTCTTTAAATCCAACGTGAGTATTTATTACATTCTTCGTTAAAATTAGAAGACTATGTGCTGGTAATTTTTCAATATTGTTATATGAATTTTTTCATAACGCTGAATACTGTGAAATGCGTTACATTCTTCACGAATGCCCTGAAAAAAGAAAATGAAAATTTTTAACTCATATATCTTTAGCTCAGAATTCTTTACTCACTTTGTTCAATACTTTTATGCCAGACATTAGTCATTCCTTAATTTGTTAGTAGGAATTTTGATCTGCTTTTTCTTACTGCTCTGATATAGATTTTATCTTTAACAATATCATAATGAAACTCTCTCAACATATCCATAAATTAAAAAAAAATTTCATTGAATAAAAGCGAGAAGGTTTTGGAAATTTAACTTGAACTTTATGAAAAAATTGAGCATTTAGAATAATAATTTAACTTTCTTTAGATTTATGGATTGTCTGCACATTATTATTTTATTTACGACTTAACATAAGATCTCTTAAAGGACAAAAATCATTGACTTAATCGGTTTTGATTTCAGGAGTTTAATCTGAAAATTCAAAATAAAATTTACTTTCAGTATTGATATATTAAGAAACATATATTTGGAAACAAGGACATTTTGATTTATACGGTCGTGTTTGGCGAAATAATTTACTTACTAATATTTTAATATTTTGTGTGCGTATCCTTATGAAGTTATAGAAATAAAAATGTACTTCCCTCATAGATTTTTAGCTTTCAGTTTCCAAATCATGCTATAAATTAAAATTAAATTAAATGAATGAGGACAAGAATTCACAACTTAAATCAGGTAGTTGTAAATTCTATATTTTTACATTTCCAAGTATTACATTATTAAAAATGTAAGTAAAAAAGTTCAATTTCGCTTAAATTAAAAGCTGTTTTCTTTACAATTATTAAACTTTCTTCAAAATTTTGATAAATGTTTTTAATATCCGATTTTTATGCATTTACCTTTAAATCTTCAAAAA
>JAPMOQ010063402.1:0-33497 GCA_026543055.1 Argiope trifasciata
CACCAAGCCACCTAATCTTCGTGCCGAGGCATTCTTGAATGAATAGGACAAAGCAACTCCAGTTTCGAACAAGATGGGAATCTAGTCCAAAATTACAAGGTGGAAAATATTAATGGTTTCCGTGCTAGTGATGGGATTTGACGCATAAAACTTCAAATAAATCCTTAATTATTCCGATGAAATATTTTATATTGGAATCGGCAGGTTTTGAATTCTTTAGAGTAGCTACCTAAAAAGTATTTGAAAAAAAAAGGAATAAAAATAAAAAATATATATATAGAAATGTTGTTAGCGTTATCGGTACCCGAACTGAAGACCGGCAAAAATATCTCTGTCGTCCCGACACTTTATCCACCAAGCCACCTAATCTTCGTTGCCGAGGCGTTCTTCAATGAATACCACATCTGATTCTAGTTTCGAATAAGACGATAATTTAATCTGAAATCGCAATGTTAAGAATTTTACGGACTTTTGTGCATGTGCATCTACTAGATGAATATAATTGTTAGTAAATCTTTAAATATTTTAAAGAAATTATTAGATTTTTAATATTTTAGTATAACTATACAATTAGTTTATGGAATAATATACAAAATTTAAACAAATATATAAGAAAATATAGAAAATCCTGTATTGGTCTCCAGACCTGAACTGAAACCAGGAAAAATCTTAGATTCGTTTCGACGGTATACCCACTGAAATACTTGTTCAATTAGTGACTGAGGGATTCTTCAGACACACGTATTCTTCAAGTAAGTTTTAGTGCAAACACATATATCGAGAATTCGATTTATTTCCTTGTATATCTTCAGTTTTTGCTTTCGGAATTGGATTTATTTGTTTGTATTTCTTCATTATTGGAACTAGGTTAATCAGATCAGATTGTAAAACAAGCTAAACGTATATATGCATTTCGTTTTCCGATTGTGTACTTTTAATTGATGTCTTCCCATCTTGATACAAAAATCCAAACTGTTTATTAAAATGTTAATGGCTCTGAAATTCTCATGCGAATAAAGTTTAAGCTTTCATTTTTAATCTTCGAGATTATAAAAGGTGTGTTTATCGGTTCACCTAATGGTAAGTGGCGTTTCCTCTGAATACTCGACACTTTGTTCGGAAGCCTCTTAACATATCCTCTAGACAAGAGCAATTGCTCCTGCCCTGTGTATTTTATATAGCTTATGAGCTTACCATCGCATTACTCCCCCTCCATTGAGACGTATGTGAGACGAACGATGTTATCGCACCAAGTGTTTTTTGGCTGACGAAAAACCTTTTAAAAGAGCCAGGCGCCATTTCGGCGACGAACGACTTTATGGCGTCAAGTTTTATGAGGGGTGACAAGCGTTTAATCGCTCCAGGCGTTATGTTGGGGGATGAACGTTTTTATAACGTTCGTGGCGGGTGTCGAACATTTGTTATGGCGACTTTTGCTACCGGTACAGATCGCCACGTAAGTTTCGTTTGAAGGTTGAAGGTTCATTGTCCGTGGTCACCGAAGTGTTCGGAATAGAATTCGTGTCCTTTTTGTCGAAAGCCTCGTTACATATCCACTCTACAAAATCAATTGCTCCTGTCCCAAAGATGTTATATAGCGTATGAACTTACCACCACAACCAGTCCTTTATCTGAATGAAATCGATCTTTGCGTTAATATCTTTAAATTTAAGAAATGATGCTAAATCAACTTGCTTATTGATATCGGAGGTTTTCCCGTATAAATTTATCAAGCTGTTTCAACATTTTGTGTTGTTGTTGTTACTTATGGCACTTTACAAACCCTCTGACATTTATCTCTCACCAATTTTCAAAATGTGTCTCTCTTATATTTTCAGCAGCGCCAACTAGGACCAACTGCAACTGCATGTTTTAGGTGTAGTTTTCGGTGTATATAGTCCATTAGATTACAAGATTGATTTTGCAATGCATCTCTCAGTTTTCATACTGAATTTGGCCTTAAGAACCTTCTGCTTTGAAAAAAATATTTGCCGGCGTCCTGGCATAGTCTTCCCCGTGATCTGGGAGTCCCGATTCGGACATGTTTGTTATTCTTCTATCTGTGAGGGGTGTGAATGCTCCCACCTATAAAATGGGGCCTTGCAAGTGAATGTGAAGCATGAAATAGCTAAATAGTAATTTTGGTCCTAATTGACGCTGCTGCAAATAGAAGAGAGGCACATTTTGAAAATTGTTGAGAGATAACTGCCAGAGGGTTTGTAAAGTGTCATGAGTAACAACAACAACAGAAAATGTTGAAAAAGCTAGATAAATTTATATGGGAAATGATAATCGTACATACTTTATAAATTTCATCGCATTTGATCTTGTAGACTCCAGTGTAGCTGAAAATGTATTTTTCGACAGATCTCGTAGTGTTCCGACCAATATTATTTTGTTATTTGTTATTCATAGGTTTGAAAAAAATGTTCAAATAACTTTATAGTATGATATTCGTGATTAATCTCCGACCCTTTTACTAGCAATTTTTTAAACTCTTTTTCTCTGCAAATGTGTAGAAAATGATAATACAATTACAATTACTGTATAAGACAATTCTGTTGGATTTTTTTTCAAATATCTTTAAACTTTCTTGGTTAAGACATGATAGCCAAAAACCGAAACATCGCCAACAAAAAAACTACTTTTACTTAGAACTTTTTAAGCTGATTTTAAAAGTTTAATGGTATGTATATGTCCTGCTGGTAGTCAAAAGGAAAACAGCAAAATAAAGTTTAAAAACTTTAAATGAATTATTTGTTCAAAAGCAAAAAAAGTATAAAATATTCACTTTCATAGCCTTTTTCAAACCATGATAGAGAACTAGCTGCTCAAATTCGGAATTTAACCACTTTTCAGAAACATAGCCTGACTAAAACAGGCATACAGGGCAGTTGCACCGGGCCCCCACTTTAGAGGACCCCCTAAGTTGCATAGAAAGTTTATTTCGTGTTTTTTTTCTTTCTGATTTGTTCTGAAGATTCCAGCCCCGTCTCCCGGGAACTATAAAAGGCCCGTATTCTTAAGCCTGGTAGTAGTGAATCGGAAAGTAGTAGTCAGATTCAGCGATTAATAATAAGTTTTCTGGAGGATAACGAAGCTAGTAGTGAAGTGAGCCGTGTGCTTTGTTGTCTATTAAGAAGCAACGTCGAATTCAAACCAGTCTATTACGAAGCAATTCGGTTTTCTATTAAGAAGCAGTAAAATTTAAGCAAATTATATTTTATGTATTGTGAAGGACCGGTAATAGCATATTAATCTTTGTTGTCGGGGAAAATGTTGTTTAGCATTGCTTTTTGACGAACTACTGAAACTAGACCATTTATATATCTGGGATTTTTTCCTGCAATTGCATTAAAACAAAAAAAAAATACCTGTTTCCAATGAGAATGACTTTAGACGATTAGACGATTATTTCAGATGGAGAGTCGTTGGCACGCTTGAAGCTGGGCAGTCTCATGCGGAGGTGGCTGGATGGTTACAAGTAGTATCGAAAGTGGTATCCAGGTTGTGGCATCAGTTGCAAACAAGTGGTGCAGTAACCAGGAAGGCCGGCCAAAGCCGTCACAGAGCAACAATGCCTGCACAGAATCGCCATTTGGCATTAAGCACATGACGGCGTAGGTTATCAACGGCTCCTCAACTTGTTCATGACCTTGCTGCTACGTCTGGAATAAGAACTTCCAGACAAACTTCATACAGACGTCTAGCAGAGAGGGCCCTTTATGCCCCGTGACCACTTGAGTGCGTTCCTTTAACTGCATCCAACAGAAAAGCCCGGTTGTTGTGGTGTCGAACACATCCGTCTTGGTTACAGCAAGAATAGGGGCGTGTTCTTTTCAGCGATGAGTCAAGTTTACCGCACAGAGTGACACTGGTCGAATCTTCATCTGGAGAGAGCGCGGAGCTTGCTATCATCCCTCCTGCACAAAAGAAATGGACAGATTTGGTGGCAGGGGAATCCTTGTCTGGGGCAGCACAATGTTGGGAAGTCGTACGCCACTGCACATGTTCGATGCGGATACTGTCAATGCACATCGCAATAGGGATCAGATCCTTGAAGCCTATGTGAGGTTGTTCCGGGGTACTTTTGGCCCAGACTTCATATTTATGAACGATAACGCGTGTCTACACAGAACACAGATCGTTGATGATTTTCTTGAGGAAGAGGATATTAGACGTATGGACTGGCCCTCGAGGTCTCCGTATTCCACCATTATTGAACATGTTGGGGATGATCTTGAAAGAGCCATTGCACAGCGTAACCCTCCCCCTCTCCTAATACCCTCCAAGAGTTAAAAGCCGCGCTTTTGGAAGAATGGGCTTTGTTGCCCCAAGCACTTATTGACACCCTCATAAACAGTATAAAAGCTCATTGTGAATCCTATATAACAGAGCACAGTGGTCATATTAGAAAGGTTTTTCCGGAGATAAACGCTTTATCTCTGATTCATAATGGAACACGTTTTGATATATCCTGTTTCCCAATTAAAATCTTTTCCGTGTTGTTTTGTGTCTTTCTTCCATTGTAGCGTACCTCTTCGTGACAACGCAGGGAATAGTTTTTCATTTTTTGCAGACTTTTTTGTTTGTGATCTTAATTTTGGACATGATTGTATATATTAAATTAAGAAAATAAGAAGGAACAGAATTTCTGTTTAAAAAAATTATATAATACTTGTTGCATTTTACAACATAACATTAGCACTGCAATTTATGTTTTCAAGCTAAATTTTTCCCACTGTTATTTTCCAACGTACATCAAACTTATAAAGAAATCCGTTTTTAAATGTTTAAGAGATTCGTTTGAATTTTTCAGTGTATAAATATTTCTTATTTAGTATAATTCTTGTTTTTAAATGAACTTATAGTTGATTTGGTTCGAGGACTTCGAAAATGCAAACTTGAAGTCAAAAGAATTTGTGTTTAGAAATTTATTATGAAAAAATATTGCCCCCAAATCATTTCATAGTTAAAAAATTTGATATCAGTACAATGATTTTTATAAAAAAATAATTTTTTAATAAGTATATTTTAAAAAAGATATTTATTTATTTACTGAAAATAGCAATAATAGCGACTATTTATTTTTAAAAATCAAAGATTTGAATTTTAGAAGTTCTTCACCATTTATTTCATCTCATATAATGTTGAACAATATTAATAAAAATATTAATTTAATTAATATGTGTAATTCTAAAGTGTATCGCTCAATAACGAAATTTAAATACAAATGAATAATTATCCTCGTTTATTTCGATTATTGCGTTCTTTTGTTATAAGGTCGCGAAGATTCCAATAAACACACAGTCAGCTTTAAACAAGTTGATTGAAGAAAAGTAGCGACTTGCAACGTTACAAGGTGGAGAAGTTGCCCACGACGAGTGGGTATCAGTTTTTACACAAGAACGGTATATTCGAGAAACAACTCATTCACATAATAAAGAAAGGTCTAGAATGTTGGAGAACATAAGGAAACAACCCAAAAACTCCCACTTTGGATATAACAGTCATGGCGAGCATCGAGCCCACTAACTGTGGATTTGAGTAGCGTGCTTTGTCCATTCGGTCACTGAGCTCGTGGTAAACTTTCTTTATGCAGCAATAAAGTGAGAAAATTCATTTCCCTTATCCGTGCAGTATATTTAATTTAAGGTATTCGACAACGTTGAAAACACTGGTATTCGACCACATTGACGATGTTTTTAAAAAAGTGTTATTTCTTGTCATTCAGACTTTTCTCTTTCCAAAACAGTTTGTTTTTTATTAGAAAAGGAAGGTCTCACCTATTCTCCAGAGAAATTTTTAGCAAAAATTATTTTTCAGCTAAAATTTTTCTTTCACTTCCATTTTAATTTTCATAAAAATTATCTACCATTCACATGATATCCCAAAAACTAATAGAGGTATTTACATAAAATTTTCAGCCTGTGTTTTAAATAATTAGACAATGAAATGAACAAAAAGTTTTATTGTTGATGAAATACTTTTTCATTTATAGGTGCTTTTAGAAAAATTAAGTTGCGAATTTATGGAAAAAATGCATACATACGTCTATTTTTACCCGTCACTTCTTTGCATCTCAAAATGTTTCTTAGATTTTGTATCATTTCATCCATCATTATGTTCTATAACTTGTGTAAAAAGAAAAATAGGATTGCTGCATTACCATTTTTTGTAGAATGTTAACCGTTTTGGTTCAATTTCACTAAAATTTACCACAAATTTTCCTATTTCTCACAATATATTTTATTCTTAAAAAATGTTTTTGTGTTTATAGTATTTATAATTGATAATGCATCTGAAATAGTTTTTAAAAAATCAAATTTCTCAAAATTTTTCCATCGAACGAAGTCGGTTACCTTAAGGTTACGTCGCAGGTTCTCTATTTTAATAATTACTTTGTTATAAATATAGACTAAATCATTGCATATTATTTTGAAATAAAATTTCTTTCATTTGTTCCCTCCCCTAAACATGTCAGTGATTCGTTGTTCTCTGTCGGAAGATTTCTGCTGCCATCTCCAGGTGAAAAAGGAGAGATCAAAGTGGATATTTCTCAATATTAGACTAAATGTATATGTTCAGTAATGATATAATGCTGTAAATAATAGCATTTAGAGAGACTCAGCCAATAAATTCAATAATGAATTTGGAAAGATCATAATTTACTTGTTATATTATGAATTACTTGTTGAATATTCTATTCCACGTGGTATTTTATAGATCTTGGATTTTCTTTTAGTTTTACTGAAATACTCTTTTAAATTCTTTAACCATCATATTTCATTCTTTACTCACCAAATAAGAAAAATTCCACCGAACACATTGGATTAAAAATTAAAGAGTCTGATGAATACTTTAATTGAAATCTGGTTATTAAAAAGCCATTTTTTATATAAAGTCAAAATTCGTATAAAATGCTGAATGTTGACTTATATTATAAACAAATCAAATATTGTAGATATCATTATAGCAAATCATTATGGACAAGATCATTATAGAAAATCATCATAGACAAGATCGGTTGAACCACTAAGCAGCAAAGCCAGGAACTTCTCAAGTTAGAAGGTGCTTACTGCGTTTTTATTCTCATTAATGGATGAATGCTTAGAGGCTGCAGTCTTTTCAGTTTCAGGAAATTTGAATACTTTCATATATTTCAATATCTACACATTTTCAAGTTAAATTACTAAATTAAATATATATATATATATATATATATATATAACTATTTGGATATTGACATTTTGACAATTGTTTACATATTTGCAACTAAGCAATCCAGGTTTAGTATCAACAGTTAAATGGTTTCATTAAAAGTATTTCAAGTTCAAAATCTTTATGAGTGCTGGAGGTCATTATGATCAAGCTTATTATGTTATTATAAGCAGCAACGAATAATTAGTTTGATTAAATAAAATTGAGTATTATTGCATTTATTTTTAATGGATTTTTATTTTTCTGATCTTTAACCCTTCTTTTAATTGTTGTATTAATGTAAACGTAAAGTCATTATATAAAAGCGAGATCATTATAAAACTGAATATCTGTCAAATAAAGTATTATATGGGTTTACAATTATATTAGGGATGTCATTTTGCTATGCACCATTATATATTTGACTTCTGATAACATAAAACTTCGAACTACGGAATAACGTCTGGTTAGTCATAGAATATATAGATTCTCTATTCAGATTCAATTATTTAAAAATTTCAGAATACAAATATTCCAATTGATAATAAGTACTCAAGCGCGAGTCATTCTGGAATCCGAGATAATTGAGCAGAATATGCCCCTCCTAAACTTATTGAGCCTATCGTTTGATATTCAAGACTTGAAATCGAGTGTAAAGATTCATTGCTTAGTGCCGGGAAGACAAAATAAGTAATATAGTGAAAGAAAACATGGTAAAAACGGAAATTCACTGAAGGTGGATGCCCCTCTTCTCATATTATGAATAGAGAGTGTGGATTGTTTGTTTGTAAAAAATTTATTAAATTAAAATATCCATTTTATGCATTTTTATTAAATTAAAAAAATTAAATAAAATTGCATAAAATGGATTCTCTAAAAAAATGAGAAACGATCAAATTAACTTCGAGAATATTCAAAGGATTGTTACAATGTTTACTAATTATTATTATTATTTATAAATGGAAGTGTCTGAATATAATGTATATGATTTGTGCGCAAACCTTTCAAAATCATCATTAAAGATGACTTGTTTTGTCATTTCAGCATACACAGTTTCGAAAATGTCTGCTATTTTACATTAACCACCATGCT
This sequence comes from Argiope trifasciata, assembly GCA_026543055.1. Lineage (NCBI taxonomy): Eukaryota > Metazoa > Arthropoda > Arachnida > Araneae > Araneidae > Argiope > Argiope trifasciata. The sequence continues at coordinate 8,293 of JAPMOQ010063402.1, forward strand.
AATTATATAATAATAATGAATGGGTAAAATGATTTTTTTCTCGACAATAACAGCAATTTAAAAATTCTCACATGATAGGTAGCTTTACTGATAATGAACACTTTGACAAATAAAATAATAAGATATTTTTATGACTTGGAATGTATAATTTTTCTTTCCAACTAACTTATTATTTTAAACCTATTATGAATGAAGAAAGATCAATCTTTGTCTTTAACAAACCGAAACTCGTTTCTATTTAAAGACGTGCTAGCTACTTTTCTTTGAGCAAGATCTACTTATGTATTAAATCTTAGTATTATATTCTTAAATCTTGATACATTTTAAAAAGTAAATTTAAATTAAATAGAGCGACAGAGATTTTAATTCTTTGACCCAGAAATTTTTTGTTTTTAGCTAATAGCGTAGTCTGTAGCTTACCTTAAAAGGTTGTAGGAAGTGCATTACGGAATGGCAACAAAAATGTTTGGGAAATGTTTTTTAACGATTCTAATGAAATTTGTACTTTCCGTCTCCTAGTGTGAAATTATGTTAATAAAGATTTATTAATTCCACTAAAGAAGCATGATTTGCTGTCTCTGGAATTTCCTGTCATAGCGCCAACAGCATTCATCTCGTCTCATCAACTTGTTGTTTATCAAGTACGTAGAGATTAATTTTTATGTAGTGTTTTTTGATTAATTGACGTTTTGACAATTAAAGATCACTTCCAAAATAGTCTATTTTTTAAAGTTGGAAATGTATTGAAATGTATCATTAAATATACCAGTGTCCATATTTAATTGTTATCAACATTTTCATCGCAGATGCTCCATTATTCTGTTGAATTCTAGGTACAATAACATCCGATGTTGGATAGTAATTTCAATTTGTCTTCATGGCTACTTCGAGTAGTGGTCGGCGACGAGTCGCAACCAAGCTGTATGCGGCCGAGGATCAAGCTTTTAATCAAATCGCAAAAGAAGTAAGTGAAACATTTGGGTGATGAATATGTAATGTAATGTTCAATCTTAGAATGTGAAACTGGCATTTCAGTGTGCATGTTTTGATATCGCCTTATAGTTGTGTGTTTTAAAATCTTAAATTTTCACTATTATTAAAGTATTTTGGGTAATTTTTGACAAGAAGTGTTTTGAACATATCGCTGTGTGCTGTCATTTCCATTTTTAACTATACTACTTCTTTGTTTGTGGTAGGAGGCTACTGTGTATTCACAATTTTCAAAATTTCATACATGTAATATTTGATGAATTTTTAAATGTACTGTTTTTAATATCTGGGAATCTTTAGCTAAATGTCATCATTTAATATTTTTTGTATTGATAACTATATATGCTTATTTTATTGTAAAATATTTGCAGTTATAAGTGGGGGTTGTTTTCTCTGCTGATCTATATAAATAAATGTGAAACTCCTTTAATAATTTGCATATTAAGAAAATCTAAACAGAAATATATATATATATATATTTCAAAATGTGTATGTGTGTGTTTTTTAAACATAAGGAAGATTTTGAGAGAGTGAAATATTATTTTTTTTTTTTTACAAACCGCCTAAGGAACAAATTATTTTCCATTGTTCATTGTTATTAATATATATATACAACAAAGAGATGACAAGTTTATTTGAGTTTCATCATTAAAATGAGAGCTTTGCCAGTAGAAAGAGCTTCAAGATATTGTTAATAGTTCCTTTTCCACTTTTAATTTTTATGAGTATAATTAAAATTGTACTGACACTTAAAAGTAAATTTTGATTAGTATTATTCATAAAATAATTCTGATTTTAAGTTGCATTATTTATTTAAACTAGTATTTTAATTTGTAGACATAGAAATTAAAATTTTATTTCTTTTTACTTTCTAATTACTTAACACCATATTATATTATATTATGCCACTTTTTTAAGGTCTTCATCAATCAAATTTTGTTATGTTCTTTAATTTTTAAAATTTTATTTACTTCCATTTAAGCATGTTGACAGGTTTGGAAGTGATAATATTTTTGACAACTTGGCTTTTGCTTTTTAAAGTGAAAAAATGCAAAATCCAAAAGAGAAACAAACTGTTCAACTCTTCTGTTCTTGTCTTCTCCTTTTCATGTGACATTTTATATCTTTTTACAAAATACTTCATGAATATTTATGACAGTTAACTAAAGAAGTTGATTCTTTATTATTTAAATTAATAATAATTTGTAAAGGAAAGATTATTGGACTATAAGTTTTTGATCTAAGTATATTCCTGGATCTGTTTGAGTGATATTATGATTACTTATCAAAATAAATTGTACTGTCTGAAATCTGTATATCTTATATTGCTAATATTGTTTAGACACTTTAAAAAAAAAATCAGACTTCTCAATAAATAGTACCTTTCGTAAACGATTTTTTGAAAATGATAAATGAAAAATTTTATTAAAAGGAATAGAATTGAAGAAACAAAAAAAAAATGGAACTCTTATTTTTTTATAGAACTTGATGATTTTAAAAATCCAAAGATGAGAAAAAACACCAATATTGTAATAATGACTACAAATTATTTAATTACTAATGAAGCTACTGAAACTGAAAAAGAGCCTTCTTAGCAGAGTGCTTTATGTTTGTGAAGACTATAAAAAATATTTGAATTTATGTCTGAATATATATATATATATATATTAAATATATGTACCTTGTTTAATCCACATTTACTGAAGAACCTTGCTGTTTCTGCTCATTAAAAGTATGATTTGTTATTATTCCATTATGACTAACATATGGTTGCTGTTCTCTCGCTTCCTCTCGTATTGCATGCACTTGCTAGGAAGAAAACTGGGAACTTTTTTTTTTCTTTTCAAGATTTCAGGCTTATAATTAAATATTAAAAATTGTGTTGTCGCTGATTTCCTGCAAGCATGTAAACAATTTGAATGAGCGAATTGCCAAATATGATTAACAAATTTATTTTGATTTTGAATCTATGTAAACCACTTTTTTTATGTGTAGATAGTCATTTCTGTTAAATATAGTAGTGTCCACAAGAACTCTGCTAGACAATCGTCTATGTTTACGGCAGGCGTTATGGAAAAAAGTTACTGTAGGACAAGTTCATTTCATAGGGGTAGAAATTCTTCAAGTTTCTTTAATTCACAAAGGTGAAATTATTGCATACTCAGAATATTGAAAGTATTTGTTATTCCTGTCATACGTGTACAAAAATTAAAGCATTGAAAAATTGAATAATTATTTGTATGTCTAATAACTGCATAAGAAGAAGAAAATTAAGAAGTAAAATCATGCATGAAAAAAAAAATGTCTTTATTTAATTTATTTTAAATTTATATAAATTATTAATATTAAATTCTCCACTGCAAATACCATGCAATTGTCTAATTTAACATTAAAACCATAACATAATTAATTGTAATTGTTTCATAATTTTTATAAAAAATTGTTTTTATTCTGTTGTAAAGGAATATATTCAGAGTTAAATATACCTTTTCCGATTTACATTTATTTTTTCTGATATATATACTATTTCCCAAAACACAAACTTAACAAATAGTATACTATCAATTTTTAGATTTTAAAGAAATCAAACATTGATTTTTAACTTATTTTCGACATGCAAAGCTTTCTATAGTATAATTAATTTTGCTAAGTTTTTATGTAAACGTGTTCTGAATTTGAAGGTAACTCAAGTGTCCATTCAGGCATGTACCATATGTCATGGACTTAAAGGAGACCAACTAAATAAATCCAATATCAATTAACATTATTCTATGAAAAATGCGGTAAAAGTTTGTTTTTTTATTCCTGATTACCATTTTTTTGTTTCCCTGGCTTGAAAAAATAGTTATTATTTCAAAGAAAACTTTTTCTCACAAACTGTCAATTTAAATAATAGAGTGATAAATGAACTTTTCAATGTCTATCAGTAGTCATGAGCTCGAAGCAATAAAGGATCCACAAATTCCTGCATGCATTTTATCATTTCGAGGTTGAAAATTCTTCACTCCTAATATCCTTCACATTTCTATTCAAAATTCATCCATGCCATTTGAGAATACTTAGCTGTCACCATTTTTTTTATCACAATCTGTGTACCTGAGTAGAAGAAATCTCATTAAATGCGTATATCCTTTACTCACATTAACGGGCATAAATTTTTAAATTCTTAGAATCGTATCTAAGAAAGAAAGATATTTAAACAACAGGTAAGTGAGGAAATGCGCCTAAATACTAAATGTCATTTTTTTTAATTAAGGGGGGGGATACAGAAATGAGCTACCTATAATATAATATTTTCTTCATGTCATTATATAGTTGAATAATATTTCACAATAAAAAGTTAATAGAATTACTTCTTAACAATTACATATACACTCAATTCCAGAAAAGAAATTAAATTTGTCTAATATTTAAATATTTTTATATAGTATAATAGAATCGCTAATTTTAATTTCTAGATGATTCTTTTTTTCTTTTAAAACTAAAAATACAATTTCTCATAATTATTATTTAACACTAAGAGCAAAAGGTTTAAACAGTCTAGTTTTTCCCCCCCTCACCTTTTTATCTTGACAATGTTTGTAATTGGAGATAACTGAATTATACCTGTAGATTTAAGGAAATAATTCAATACTTTTGATGGAAATAAAGTCCTGAATTGTATAATATATTTTTTTAAAAAGTAATAAATTCAAAATTCCTTTTAAGAACTTTTTTAAACATATTTTTAATACACTTTTCAAATAAAAAAAATAAATAAAAAAAGTAAGAAGATTAATGAACAACAGGTTTTTTTTTTTTTTTTTATTGCTTCAGATTGATGCCAAGAAAAAGAATAATCCCCAGACTTCCATTCGATTCCACCCATTCAAAATGGATCTTCCCTATTGAATCCTGTTTCTATAATGACCGCTATAAACATAGACAATTGTCTAGCAGTGTTCTTGTTGTGGACAGACAATAAATTCTCTTACTGAGAATAATTTTGGATTTTCTTTTAAAATATAAAAAATGTACCATAATTTTTTAAAAAAATTATTTCAAATAATGGAAATAATATGTCTAATTTCATTTTATTTTCATTATAAATTTCTTCTTCTTTTTTTTTTTTTTTTTTTTTTTTTTTTTTTTTTGTTATGTATATTATAAATAAAATTGTTGCAACTCTATTAATTCATAAGTCATATTTATTTGGTTTAATGGGAAACTTTTATCTTAGTAAATGACAAATATTTGTGGTATAATTAAATTTTTATTTTTATTTAGCAATTTTTTTAAAAATTAAAATCTATTTTGCTTATTTTTTCCCTTGGAGAATTTTATACTGTTTCATTTTTTCTCTATGAATGTTGCATGCAATGAAATCCTGAAAAAAGGGCTGAAAATAAAGCAATAAGTTTGAAAAGTTCTGGGCAAACAGCCTATGAAATCATACTATTTATGTTACTGATTAATTGATTCATTTAGAGATAGAAAAATGACTTTTTCTTCATTTGAACTGAGAGGTGCCATAATTGTTGCCGGCAAGTCTCTGCTTGGAATGCAGCAACTGATTCCTCTTTTTTCCCTACTCTCACCCTAAATTTGCATTTATTCAATTTTTCATTTTTCCTCAGTTCTCTCCCCCTTCCTTTCTCTCTCAGAGTCATTTATGATTCTTGTTTTTTGTTAGAAGTGCATTCAGTTTATTGAATATTCTCTTTTTTTAAATCTGAAGTTGCTTTTCAAGAAAAGCATTATCAAAAATATTATTCAAATAAAAATTCAAAGAAATCATTTATTATTAACCATTTCACTGAAAATTGATGAATATTATAGATAATTTATTGCAATTCTTATTTAACAGTTATTTTTGAATGAACAAACATAGAAAAATGGACTAAATAGGTAAAGATGGAAAAGTTTGTCTGCTGGGGGGGGGGGGGGGCTATATTCATATAATTTTCTATTGGCATAATAATAAGGAATTTGTTCCATATTTCGGTTATTTAATATTTTTGCAGACAACTGACTTCATATCTGGTTTTGAAATGGAAGATATCAGGCTATTTATGGAAATGGTTGTAATATCTTTATAGGTAGTTTATGTGGCAGTACTAATTTATGAGCTCATGGACTGTCATTTTTAGTTACATATTGATTTTATTTTTCACTCTTGTAGACAGTAAAACTTTTGAGCTTTTTGCATACATTTTTCTTTCTCATAATGTCCGCTCCAAGATTAGGTAGATGTTACATATCATTAAAATAGAAGCTTTGCATTTCACTTAATCTGCATATTGCTGCAATTTTTCTTTTTAAAGTCATGTACTGGTGAAACAACAACTTGTGCATTATTCAGGGAGCTGTTGAAAACCCTGTTTTATTCTAAACTTTGTTTTTGTTGATATTTCTTTTTTTCCCTCCCCTGTCTTTCTTCATGCATGCAGATGCATTTAATTCCCCTTGGCTTTATGGATATTTTGCTGACAATAACTTGGCTCCTTGCCTTTGGCTATTCATGTACCTTAAAATAAAATAATAAAATAAAAATTTCAAGAGGCTCTGTCTAAAAAAACTGCTGCTATCAATACTTGCGAGTTACTTCTTACTCGTCATCTGGTGAAAGTGTTGGGTGTACTTTTAAGAAGCATTCTCTATTCTTCCATTAAAATGGATATGTTTTTTACCTTTGATGAGAACTGGGAAATAATATTGCAGTACAAAGTGGTGAGTTCTGGTTTCTACGTTTTCACAAGCTCTTATTTAACTGTGCCATAGCTTTAAAAATGGAATTTTGCTCTTGAATTTTCAGATAAATTAGGGTTCTTTACTTTCAGACAATAGTATGTTCTCAGCATTGATTGAATATTTTCATCGCCAATAAGCAGTTAATTTTAATATCTTTTGAAAGGTGCCATTTGTTGTAAATTTTTGATAAACGATTATTAGAAATTTTAAATAAATTTTAATATAATATGATGTATATTAAAATAAAATTGTAAAAAATAAGCTGATGAAAATTTTACTAAAATATTGAAGTTCAATTAAAATAAACTTTCTTTAAAAGATTAAAATTTGCAGCCTTTGGTTACCAGCTATTTGCTTTTGTACTAAAAGTATTAATTTAGTTATGTCAGCTGACTTTGATAGATAACAGTTTTTCACACCAACTGAAAATATTTTTATGTCCAGTAAACATCTGAATAGTTTTGCTGTACATGTAAAGAGGGAAAATTAATTCTTTAAGTGTATTCTTAAGTAATAGTTATCTTGAAGATTTATCTTACAATTTTTCTCCGAAATATGTAAAGAAGATTATTGGGCAGCCAACAATGAATGTGTTGGAAGTTTTTCTCATAGAAAAAGTACAGTGAAGTGTATTTTCTGTTTCTCTGTTGATGACATTTCTGCGCTTTCAAGTCTAAAACAGAAAATTAAAATCGGGCTAGGGGTTGGGACTGGAAGACTGATTCTAGATTTTTTCCTATCTTATAACTGATTATGTAACTTAAAAAAGGAAGTTTAGTACCCTAAGAAATCTTAAAAGTAATTGCAGAGGTAACTTATCTAATCTAATACATATATAAAAATGAATTTTTGTTTGTGTTCTATGCTCTGCTGTACTGTTCATCTAATGGTTATAAAATTTTGCTTACTTATTGCTTGCATTTACATGAATATTATAAGCCTAGTACAATTATTATTTCTAAAACATAAAAAATATTTGCTCATATTCTATGTACTGCTATGCTTACTGTTTCTTTGAAGTTGATAAAACTTTGCCAACTTACTGTTTTGAACCTAGAAAATCCATGTTTTTCACATGGCTAGTTGTATGCTTCCGAGTTGGCCAGAAAAAAAATGATCTGTTCTTGCTGAAGATGGAAAAACATAAAATATTATCTAACCTAAAGTATACTTGAATAATAAACTTTGAAAAAACAGAAGAAATATTATTTATACTTCTTTATATGTCATACAATTTCAGTGTCTGTACTCATTGTCGACCAGAAAATATCATTCTTTCTATAATTCTTAATTGAACAAATTTCAAACAATGTTTTCAAAATTATTTCCCCTGCAGCAGAAATGTGCTGAGTACCAACTAATATAAAATAAAAGCTCATGTTTCAAAATTTAATGTAGAAAATTATATTTAATATTTTGTTCTGATATGGTGGATTATTCGCACTTTTTTTAAATTCTTACTTACTGTTCTTTCCAGTATTATAGAAATAATAATCAATCTATGATCAAAGAAAACAACTGTCATTCTTAATAAATTTGTTTTATGCTTTTGATGTAATATATCAAATTTTGCAAAATTTTAAAAGATAACTTTTTTAGAAAAATTTTAAGAATTGAAACTAAAATTCATGTGTCCAATGTCTTTTTATCTTTTCTTTTTTTTGTATTGGTGGGCTTATTTGAATATTTGTCTAAATTCCTTTTTTTAAAATCAAAATGCCTTTCATGGTGATTTTTTGTACTCATTATTAAAGATATTGGGCAGCAAATGCAGACCTAGTGGGAAAAGAGTCATTTCTTCTATTATTAGACTAGAAACGAACTTTGGAAATTAAGAAAAATTTTCATACAGTTCAATTCCAGTGGTGTTTTTAATTCCATTATTTGTTTTTAATGTATCTTTCATTTATTTTGTTTCAATTAGTGCCATTGTAATTTATACAGTTGATTTGAATTTGTGACAATTGTCACAAAGATGTGCAAAATTGATATATTTTTACATTGTTTTCATAGCTTTATTTTGCTACTGTGGTTTTGATTTTGGCGATATTCATCAAGCCATTGTGCATAGTCTGTTAGTTTTAAATGTTTAAATAGTAAATATAATTAAAATTATAGTAAACTATAATTAAAATTATAGTTTACTACGTTTCCTTCTTTTTTCTTTTTTTTTTTTTTTCAGTATTTCATTTACTCCAATTTTTCCCACTGTCATATTTGTTGTCCTATATATGCACTTCAGTATATTAGTTTCTTTAAAGAAGTTATATGTTCTTGATTTCTTACTTTGAAATGACTATTTAAAAAAAATTGGGCTGTGGCTTTGATAATTTTTTTCAGTACAATTCCTTTGTAATTCATATTTTTTGGATGTTTTTCCTTCGGACATTGTTTTGGCCACATGTTTAATTTCTTTTTTCTGTATTTGCATCCCTGTCAAAAGGGCTGGAAATCGTATCGTGTAGAGGGGGGTTAAAATCTTCCTCATAATTTATTTTCAATTTTAGACTGAAAAATAAATCAAACCAAGCAAACTAGCGTCTCATTAAAACTTGCATCTTTTTTATCTGAAGTTTTCTTATAGCTGCAATCGCTTAGAAATTAAAGAGTTGAAAAATGATTTTCAACTTTTAATTTGATTTTAACATTATCTGTATTACAACATTTTAATAAATAAAAAAGCCATCTATGCTTAGTTTTTTTCTTAATTTAATTTCTTTTAAATGCATTTAATATCTTAAAGAAAATCAATGAAATAAAAATAAGGAAGCAGAATTATTTATTCACAAGATTATGTTTTAAAAAATTATCTGCCTTAGAAAATTTCAGAAACTACTTGTTTTAATTTGTAGGAATGTATTCAAATGTATTTATTTTATAAAACAGGACAATACATATCTGCTAAATATTGACTTTGCAGGAAATGGCGAATTATGTGATATCAGTGAATTCGTTATTTATAGCATGATTCAATAAACAATATTTTGCTCCCCTCCCTCAAAAGGGATAGGAAGGAATATTAAAATATTAAGGTAAAAGTAAACTTTAGTGTGCCCATCGCTGCGCTAAGGATGCCAAGTCGCCAATAAAGATGGTAAACAAAATAAACACATCTATGAAATAGTTAGTTATAGTTACCACTTTATACATTAAAATTATGATCTTACCTAATTGAGTATTATAATTTAAGATTTATTTAATCTGTAACTGAGATTATTATTTATTTTTTTAACCTTTTGGATCACTATGACTGCTTATTTTAACAATTAAAGTTTTTCAAAGCGGCTGCTGTATTGGGTAAAGAACAAAATTTAGAGCGCACGATTCCTTTCGGCCTCTGAAGAAGGCACCTGGCAGATTTTTTTAACTTCAAAAAAACATCCTACGGCTTCGCTATTGGCGGAAGCGGGAAGCAGAAACAGTACATACAAACAAGTATCCTTTCCTAACATCAACTCTTCAATATATAGAGAGAGATTCCACTCACCTTTTATCCATTCTGTAGATTCAAAATACATTTACCCAACATCCATTCTTGCACAATTGCCTACATAATAAGTTTATCAAAGAAACGAATATTAGAGCACCAAAAAAATTACGAGAACTGCGGAAAATTCCATTGCAGCTGATTTTTAAAGTAAGAATGCAGACGATTTCGTAAAGTATGAATTCAGACGATTTTTTAAAGCGCATACTGATAATTGCAAAGAAATATTTTCTGTTTGTTTTCACACTAAAAATATAATTGTAGTGTCTTATTAGTTGTGAAAAAAAAAACAGAAAAAAAACTCAATTATGAACTTATAATTTAAGAATAAAATTAAAATCCTTAATCGATATTTTTTATTATTTTTAATTTAACATTTTTAATAAAATAGTTTTAGGGAAAATAAAATAATTTGCATGTACAACTCAACTATTGTAAAAAGTAGTATATAAAACAAAATTCATATTACTAAAGGAGCGTTCCATTGGATTGCCATATTGGTGAGAACGTGTGGGGCACACTAATCTTCACTTAAACCAAATATTAATTAAGGTGATAAAGGATCAACTTTTGCCTTCCACCTTACCAAGAAGAACTTTTTTGTTTTAATCAGTTGGGAAAAGGGGGGGGGGACATCCGAAATTTTTACTCCTCATAACAGATATTAATTACCATTGATCATCTGTTAATAGACTTTCATAATTATTTTGCAAATGAACTGAAATTAATAAGAACATTAATTAGAGGAAATGTGAGAAAATATCTGAAAGACCCGTATCCTTAAAAAAAATGTTAGAATTACTGGTATCTGCTCAGGTATATGTATATATATTATCCCCTTCATATTTCAGTACATTCTGTATTTGATCATTGTTTCTAATTTTAGGCTGAAGCCCGCCTGGCTGCCAGACGTCAGGCACGAGCAGAAGCGAGGGAGATACGAATGAAAGAATTGGAAAAGTTGCAAAAAGAGGTAGGTGCAGACAATAATTAATCTACAATTTGGAACTAAAATAAAATAAATGTTTATAGATTTTTTTAAATCATTGAGGCGAACACAAGAGTTGATTTTAATGGATTATGCTTTCAAAAATAAAACCTTCAGAAATAACATAATAGTATTGACTTATTAGTCTCCTTGAAAGTTAAATTTTTTTATTATTATATTTATCAGATTTTTTAGTATTGCTCTAAAAACCTCACACTGGTTTTTGAATTTTGAAGCCAACATGCATAGAAACAATTCTTTATTTTCATTGAATAATTATCATTTTTTTAAATCAAAGGATGAATAAGAAGATTTGGAAAACAGCTTCAAAATTTAGTGAAAGTGGAACTCTTCAAACTGAATTTGTTGGAGGCATTGCTACTATTTTATTAGGACAGTGTGTCTCAATGCAGTATAATAATTTCCCATGTTTTCAGCATTCTCTTATTTTATTGGGTAGTTTTTGGTTAATTGTATCTATTATTTCTTCTTATCATGACTTAATTCCCTCAGCATTTTTTTTTTTTTTTTTTTTTTTTTTTTTGCTGTCTGACTGAATGCAGCTTAAAAGCATTCTGGCTTCATTCATTCACCAACTCTTCAATGTTCACTTCTAATGAGGTTAATAGATTATGAGCTAATCTTTGTTGTGGACCGATTCTTATTAATGAAATCTCCACACGCATTTACATATACCCATTGGAATCCCATTTGATTGGACCATTCGGCCAACACTCCTTTCTTGTAAATATAAAGCTTCTCTTCATACAAGTGCTCAATAGAGACTGATACAAGCCAGTTCAGCATATTATTTCATGGTTCTTCTTGCCATTAAATGTGTCACTCGTTGTTATAAGGGAAGAACAAAATAGTATTTCTTTTTACTTAGGCCAAAATATCTTCTGCTCTGACATCTGCTGTGCTTTTCTGAATTTTAGTTCATTGTTTTAAGTTTATTTAAACTTAAATCTTTCTTTTGTGTGTGTGCATTGAAATTATTTGACAAATTCTTGTGTTTGTATGTATATATATGTATTTAATATTGTCAAACATAGCCTCAAATTTATAACAATTTTATTGTGTATTATCTGCATCCTTAATTTTCAATATTTAGTTGACTGGATTCCTTACTATACCATTATTATATTACTTTTCTAACATGGTTAGCTTTAAAGATTTTTGTATTGTTTTTTTTTAACCTTTCTAAGAATTAACAATCTTGTTTTTTATGGATATCCCATGTGAATAAGTGTATAAATATCTGTATGAAAGCTGCCCTTTATATATTTATGCTTTTGCATTAATATTCCTCGTTTTATGGGTGTAAAAAATGAGAGGAGCGTTATTCAATGATGTGTTTTTCCTTTGCAGGCAGATGAACAAAGTGACAGGCATTATGAGCTACTTACGGATGTTGCCCGTAACACCCGTCCTTCGGCTGAGGTGAGTTATGCATTTCAACATGATCTTATTAGGGCCATTTCCCCATTCGTTTTTACATCTAATTATTAAACAATTATTCTCTGTTTTATTGTTTTTCTAGTAAAAAACGTTTCCCCTGTTTTCTATTTTTTCATGTGTTATATTTCTGAAATAAATTTAAATTTCATTAAGGATACTGAAATTTAAATCTAACAACTACTTCTTTTCCTGCATCTTTTCAATTTTTATGAATTACAAGCTGGTACCAGGTGTGAATGTTTTCTCGAAATAGGATGAAAGGTACGACAGTTTATAAAATACAAGCAAACAAATATTCAGTTTTATAAATTAGATCTGTACATTCTTTTAGAATTGTAAAACTTGGTGACCTTTCAGAATGGTCATGAAAGAAACTATATATTGTATCTCCTAATTCATTTAATATTCATTCAGAATTCTCAAATTTAATTTTAGAAAATATATTTGTACCTTAAAATCATTAAAACAAGTGAATTTTTGAAAATGAAGATGGTGCAAAATTATTTGTACTACAATACTTTTGTTAGTTACTACCAAAAAGGCAAACATTTAATCAAATTTTAAAACCCACAGAGTTGGTCTCCCCAAAACTTTCTCGCATAATCTGTCATGAAGTCGTTACCTCTGAGAAAGTCGCATGACATTTGCATACTATAACTACAAAATATTAACTTTAAACTTGTATTTAGCATTTAGTATTGCCACCTCGGTAAGTTATTTAGAGGTTAATTTTTGGTAAATAGATGCAATTAAAATTCTTTTTTTTTTTAGATAATTGTACTATTTCTATAACCATCCTATAAGTATAAACAATAAGCTGGCCAAATTTCATCACAATCATATGAACGGTTTAGGAAGGTATAAGAAACATACAAACATTCATTTTTATCTATATAGATTTTCACATAAAACCGTCACTGTATAAAATAGTTAATTCCTTCTGTGTAAAAGTATTTAAATCATTTCTAAAAAAATATTTCGCAATAGTTTACATTTTCTGCTATTACTGTAGTATAGAATTTTAAAAATCTGGCTTTAATACCTGTTGTAGTATAAACTAATATTTTCGTTTTACTCTTATTTGAGGGCAACTTCTCAAATTGTGCTTGTGCTTGATCTTATAATCAAATGAAATGCAAAATCTGTTAAAATATTGATTCGGAGAATAGAAATGTTAAGGTATTTTTAAACTGGCCTTTTAACTTTGATTAAAACTGAATGCTTTAGTCAAATAAGGGTTGTTTTTTGCTCTGACAAGAGTTATTTCTAAATTTACTTTTAATTTATTTTCTTAATTTATCTAAAACATGTTTTTAAGAATTCACTAAAAATTTTAATAGTTTACTTTTTAAAAAAAGGCATTAGAAAGTCTGAAATCAAAATTTATTTAATTGATTACCTTATTGTTAAATTTTTAAAATTTGAAAACAATGATTTGTCATCAAAAATATGCTGCAACTCTATGTTTCTGAATTCTAATGTATCAGGTAATGAATAACAAACAAACAATTACAAAATTAAATCTTTGCAAGCATGAAACAAATCAAATTAATTAAAAATGGATAAATCAATAAGCTTCTTTGGTACTTACAGAAACAAAAGGCCACAGAACCAACTGCCATGCAACAATTTGTTAGATAAGTGAAATCAGTTTAATATGAATAATAAATATCCTTTGTCAATTTGAAACTGAAATATATTTAAATTTTGCATTAGTTAGTATTTTTTAATGCATTCTAAAAGCAGCATATTATATACTTTGAAAACTTTTGTTTCAATGCCGAATTTGACCAATTGTTGCAAACTTTCGATTTTGTCAAATTTTATATATAATATAAATTTTTTTTATCTAATATATTTTTTCATAATGAAACTGGTTGTTTTCTATAACTGCATGTTTGCTTATAAATATTTATATTCCACTCATGTCCATTAATTAAGGATAATGCAAGTTCAGAAAAAGAGTCAGAAGTAAACAAATGTGACTTACTTGTAAACCCTATTTATTAAACAAATATTCTTGTTTAATAAGTAGACCTTTTGATAAAGAGCAAAAAAGATGCTATATGTTTTGTATCATTAATAAAAAAAAATGTTTTTTTTTTTTCTTCTTTTTTTTTTTGCTTCCTAGAGCAAATTACAAAAGAAGAAGAAAAAATTATGTGGTTTATATGATGGTTAATATATAGTTTGTCTCCCAGATGATGTATATGATATGATAGTATGATGAGATAGTATGTCTCCAGTAGATATGTAGGAAGTGGTTGATGAGCTGCAACTGCTCAGCCAATCATGTCCTACATGCTCTACTGGATTCAAGTGCATGGAGAGTGCTGGCTAGGCCATATATATCCAATTGAAGACATTTGTTTACAATGTTTGCATGGTGATGATGGACGTTGCCATCCATAAATACAAACTCTGTGCCCATGGTAACCCAAAACAAACCTTCTAAACCAAAAAAAACTTGATAGATTTGACCTGTCATGGTTCCAAGTTGAACATGCAAGTTAGTTCTGGAACCCAGAATAATTCCTCCCCAAACAAGCAATCCTGCAGCACCGTAACAGTTATGTTCTCTTTGTATTAATGGGCATCTGACTCTCTCCATATGAAAGTTCAGCAAGAATCACTACAAGCTAATCCAGAACTCATTGGGAAATAAGCCCACTATTACCGAGTCTGCAATCCATTATCTCTACTCTAGGTTAAACACAGATGACAGTGTGTTGCAGTAAGTGGAACACATCTGACAGGTCTCAAAGCATATAGACCAATCTGCCCTAAACATCTGTGCACAGTCTGCCTAGAAACTGTCATATCAGTGGCTGAAGAGAACTGACAAGTCTGATGATGTGCTCCGTCTGTTTCTTTTGGTAGCAACTGCTAAATACTAGTCCTCATTTGGCACTATAACTTGGGGGCGACCTTTGCTGTAGCATGTACTCACATTACCATCATTTTGGAACTGTTGCCAAAGTCTGGAGATGATATTATGGACAATTCCAAGTTCCTCATATACTTCTTGCTGTGTGCGTCCATATTCCAGACAGCCGATAGTTCTACCTCATAAAAAAATCATTCAAAAGCATCCTTTGTATCATAATTATTTGGTAATTGCAGTGAAAGGCTTATAAAGCACTTGCAAACAATTTTACTTTTCCTGTATTCCTTATACATCGCTCTTGTCATTATGACATGCTTTTGGTGGCTTTATGCTATTTGCATTTGATTTTTGAAGATTTGTGTAGTCATTTTATGGGTGATAGATGTATTATAGAGTTTGATTTCTACATGACTCTGAATTATCCTTAATTTATGGACATGAGTGTATTTTCTTTTTACATGTCAGGTAATTTTTTCAGTGTGGATGTTATAATTTGTCAATATAATCCATAATCATTTTAGGCCCGAACTCCATCCTATATGTCAGGAACTTCTTCTTATGCAAGTTCCCGTCGAAGTAGTGAAGATTCTACTGATAATTTAGAATTAAGAGCTGGTTTGAGTGGACGAGATCTGAAGGTTATTACTTTATTGATATTGAATTCATAGACTAATATTATAACTTTAAATAAAATGTCTGATTATGATATTCATAAATAAATTACTGGTTGTTATCTATTTATTCACCAATTCTTTTGTCAATTATGAGCAAAAGCAAAAGTTAATGAATAAAATTGGATTGATTGTTTCATTGTTAGCAAAATGTAATACCTTTTGAATTTATGATTATTTAGTCAATCTAACTCAACGTGCAGTCATGTAAAAAATAAATACTCAAATTTTTACAGTGTTCCATGAAATTCAGTATATTTTTATTGTTGTAATGACTTGGTGACTGAATTTTTTTTCAAATTGTTTTTTTGTGGAAAGTAATGTCTCCAGGTTAGCTTGCCTTTCAAGGCAAAGCAAAATTTTTAGAACATTTTATATCTTACCGTACTTAGTAGGCTAGATTCTACTTGGGTCAGTAAAAAATATACATAAAGACTGCCAATATAATAACAATATAAAGTTCAGCATGACTGATTTTTTCATGTCAAATATCAGTAAGAAAACCTCAAAGAAAAGTGGACAAGTCATGATGTGACTTGAATTGAAAAAGTTCTTAAGATGAAAAAGCTCTTTATGTACATGCAAAAAAGTCATCTATGTCAAATTTGATAACTATAGGCTCAACATTCTATTTGCTAACAGACATTTTTTTTATTAGTATAAAGATAAAAGTTCATAGTAGCATGAAATTTAAATCAATTTTAAGAAATGGTCATCACATTCATTTATAGTTCTGTGATAACATATCCTGGAATCATCATAATTGCTCGCCTGTAACCATTTTCGAGAGATAATAAATTAAGATTTTGATTGAATGCCTAGTCTCAGCTAGATAAATTTTGCCATTTAGCAAACAGCTAACTGACCTTGAAGGTCCTGTGCTTATTGTGCAAATATAATATAAAACAGCTTTTCTTTTGTTATAAGATGTAATTTATCACACTACTATTGTCACGATCTTATAATATAGCTATTCCATTTGAGAGAATTACTTTTGACATATTATGTCTTCTGCTTATGGCATCAAATGGCCATCAGTGTACCATAGGAATTACAGATTATTTTACAAAATGACTTGACGTTATACTTATAGCATATCAAAAAACATTGGCAACACTCCTAAAAATATTTACTATTTTGGTTTGGCATCTTTCTCATACTAATTTCAGATTTAGGTACAAATTTTAATTCATTATTTTATATGGAACTCTGTAAATGAGTCAGAATTCGGAAAATTCTTACTATAGCATTACATCCGAACTCAAACGACGATAGACTGATATAAACAGTTTCATCATGGAATCTGATGGTTTAGAACACTCGCATATCTAAATTCTTCTGATCTGAAGAAATGCTTTGTGTAAAGCAACCATCTGATTTCTTTCGGAATTCTTATGTAACTAGTCCTTTCAGCAGTTGTATTATCTTTTATTTGATTGCACACACATTTTGTTTTTCTTGCTTGATCTATTATTTGAAGGCATGTCTAAAATACAATGTATCATTTTATCGAAGAAAATGTCAATCTATTTGGTACCAGATGATAAATTCACTATTTTCATTCTGGTAGAGCAATGGTATGATGAAAGAAACTGAGTTTGGTTAAACTGTCTCATCTGACATCTAGGTTTATGTCCGAAATTGCAATTACAAATTGGAAATGATTAAGAAACTGAATGCAAGAATTTGAAAATCACCAACTATGAATATACACATCTAAATGGTGACAGATTGAAATGTTTGCTAAATGAGGCTAGAGCAACTATCCATGCAGCAAATACAATTTTTATGTGAGTGCAGTGTTGTGGCAGTTTTATCAATAATTTTTCTAAAACATTCTTCCTTTTCTTTTTGTAAAAATTTACTTTAAATTTTTCATGAAAATTTCCTTTATTGAGGCTATTTCCTTTTTATGTAAATAAAGTTATTGGCTTTAAAACAAATTCTTTCTTTTAAAATTAATGTTGTAAGATTCCCAAATTAATTCAAAATCAAACAACAACAGAATTTTTGAATAAAGCACTTGTTTTCAAATAATACATATAGAATATTAGAATAAGTTTGTAAAATAATAATGAGAAAATGTTTTTATGGTCAATAGATTTTCAAGTCTCATGATATTTGAGAATAAAAATGCTTTTTTTGTTTTAATATTTTGTATATATATATATATATGTATATATATTTAAATATTAGTGCATAAATGTAGTAGTATAGTAGAACTTGGCTTATTGAAATTTTTGTCTGGTCCTTTAAATCATTATCTTAATGCATGGTCAAGGTCCCTATTTCTTTGTTTAAATCAAAGAGTAAAAGGTTTTTAACGAATTGTTTTTCTTAGTTAAATAGTCTCCTTAACAATCTTCAAAGAGCCTTCACTTACTTGAATACCAAAATGCAGTGTGTTCAGTAAAAAAAGTTACAAAAAATTTTCTTTAAAAAAATTTTTTGGACACTTTAAATAGAAATTATACTACTTTATTCAAAGTGCTTTTCACTGTTTACTATATATTTATTGTTGATTAAATAATTGAAAATCAGTTTTTGAAATTTGAAATATTAAAAACAAGTCTTTTTCTATTTTTCAATTTCAAAATTGTTAATTTCTCTTGCTACATTGATCCTTAGAATGATGTTTTCTCATTTTGAATATTTGTATAAATATAATTTTGGGAGCTTCTTTAGTTTTGAATTAATCAAGATTCACTGTGCATGGATCTTTCATGTACAAAATGGCAAAAACTCTAGTTTTGAACATTTTTATTGACAAAATACTTCTTTCAGTTTCAATTAACAGATCTTGAGGATAAGTTTCGTAAGGCTATGATAAGCAATGCCCAACTAGACAATGAGAAAACTGCCTACATTTACCAAGTGGAAACGTTAAAAGATGAAATCGAGGAAATGCAAGAAAACTTGAATCAATCGCAGAGAGAATACAGAGAAAAAAAGCGGGTAAGCAACGCTGAAAAATTATTCCATATACTGGGCAGTGAGAGTTTTTAATTTCTTGAAAGGAACTGTCTTTACAGTTTTGCCCTCGTTTTTACAAATAATTGTTAAGATTTTTGTAATATTTATGAAAATATTTATATTTACGATTATCATAAATCAAATGTATCATAAATAGCTAAACAATATTTTTTATTTAAATTGGATTTGAACATGACTAAAAAAGAATAATCTTTTTTAGATCTTAATTAATCTAACCCTTTTTGTCATCTAAATGTAAAGGATAAAAAATTGAGCTCATTTTTATTCTGTTCTTTCAAATCTAATGCAAAGATATTTCTTAAATTCTTTCCTTGTCTATTTTAATTCATTTACAGATTTTGTTGATGTATTTCTCATTTTATGAAATATTATTAATCTAGAAAAATTGAGGTTCATAATTTTATTCACCAATTGTGGAAGGAATTTAATAAATATTAAAATATTTAGGCAGTAAAGAAGTTTTGTTTATATGAAAAAAATTGTATTATTTTACTCTCAGTCTTATAAATTTAAAGATGTTTTCTTGTTTGCTTTGACCTGGCTAAAAATAATTTCTTTTATTGTGTGTATTGTTTCAGGTTTATGATCAGCTAATGAGAGATTACAAAAATTTACAACAAGAAAATGAATGCCTGCTACATAGCTTAAAACAAAGGGACCAATTAATACAAGTATGCAAGTTTTAGTTTATTATATTTTTCTAGGGGAAAAAAACACCTTTATGTTAAATATATTTATGCTGGTATTTTATTTTTGTATGTATTTAAAAAAAATGATCTTATACTTTTAAAAAACAAGTATTGATCAACTGAAATATAACTTCAAAAATTTAACAACTGTTTCTTCAAATGTTTGAAACATTCTGTAGAAAAACTGTTAAATATCCAAAGATTTCTCAACATAAATTGAAAGTAATTCTTGTGAAATTTTGCATTTGTTATTATTTAATGAAATATTACAAGATTTAAATGTTTTCATGGTATTTCTGTAATTTCAATTTCCGTTCCGTCATACCAACCGCACACACACAAAATGTGTGCAAATAGGAGTTGCTATGATGGAACAGAGTTTGAAATTAAAACTGCATTAACTCCTTAAATAATATTTGGATTAAGTAAAAAAATTCTTGTGATAGGATTATAGAAGGAATGAGCCTATTAAGTAACTTATTAAATTTTACTACTTAGGTAAATTTCTTATGAAGAAGCTTATTATTTGATCATGTTTCCCATGTGTTCTTTTTGCCATGTTTATAAAGATGAAATTTTGTATTTATCTGTGCTCTTGATTGTGATACGATGTTTTAATAATTTGAGGAATTTATTCTCTTTTGATTGATTAAATACTAGAAACATAGTCTGGGTGTGAATTTCAGCAAAATTTACTTTCAGATTTCATGCTATTATAAAAGTAAATTTCTCATTAAATAATGGGTATTAAAATGAAATTTTAAAATTATGAGATTCTAAGCACAATCAATAACATTAAAGTATAAAACCACAATAAATACCATAAATATAGAAATAAATGTCTGCAGTTACTAGAATTAAAATATAAATTATATTAAAATTCCAGTTTTCTTTGCATATTCTTATCTGCATTTCATGCTTTTGTAGTTTTTGATTTCAAATTTTTGGTCAAAACAATAGACAGATCCAAGTATGTTTTTAAAAATATTTATTATTACTATTGCTAGAAAAAATAATATTTGTGCAGTTTAAGGAATATGACAAAAAGTATTTAAAAATTATATTTTGAGCTTAATTTATTAGTGTTTTATAATGTGAATTCTTGCTATATTTTAGGAACATGGGCTTGTTCTTGTGAGTGAAAGTGGTATGAATGGCGATATCAGTGATGAGTACGATTCCAATGTCTCATCTCGAAAAAAGAATAAGCCAAACTCTTCTACAGCCTTATTATCACAACGATCAGCCCTTCTACTCGATCAAGTGGGAAATGGCTCATTAGGTAAAATTTTAAATTTAACTTTCAAAGTGATACTTTCTTATCTTTTTTCTTTACCTATAGTGATCTAATAACAGGGTATGATTAAAAATTTCTCAACTTTATTTTAGAATTCAAAAGGCATACTTATCATGGGAAAGAGGTAGACAGAAAATGATAAAATATTTGATTTAAATTGTATCAATGCAGTTTTGAATGCATCTATGAAATATATCATTATCAATTTCTGAAATATATTTTAAATTCATATCAATATGAAGTTCTTGAAATTTTACAAATATGTACAATTAGTCTTTTATACCCTTTCGTCATTATTACTTATTTATTACTTTTCCTTTCTCTTCCTATCTTCCAAGCATTTGAAAACACAAAATATGTACCTAAATCTAGCAATCTAAATATAAGTCAGAATTTTTTAAAAAAAATATTCGAATGAGGTACATGGGAAAGAGTTGAGAAAGCTTGAAGTCAGTGTGTTGCAAATAGGTATATGCATTTTTTATTTGCATTCTCTGATTTCAGCTTCATATGTAAAAAGGATTTGAAACCATCCCCCCTCCCTTCTTTTTATTGCAGTCATTTTGTTTGCTGATCAGATTCCATTTCTTTTCAGATGTTCGGTTGAAGAAATTCATAGAAGAAAAACAAGAGCTGTTAGATGAAGTAAGTAACCATCTATTTAATTTTTCAAATAAAAAATATATTTATTATGTACAGATAAATTTACAGTATTATTATTATATTATATTTCAGTAGAATTATTTTAATAATAATTTTGAGGTTATTTTATCTTTTGGAAGTTTTTGAAAATGGGTATTGCTAGAGTATAGAAGAAAAACTGTTTCAATGACAAGGTGATGACAGAATCATTTCAAACATATTGAATTAGGATAAAAGATTTATAAATTTTTTTAGATTAAAAGATATTTTTTTTATCATTTGTTTTTTTTTCTGGCAAATGTTACTAAACATCTGTAGAGAAAAGGAATAGAATCAATTACACAAGCTTTTGATATGTGCTGATAATTATGTTTGCTTCGCACTATTTGTTTAAAGGAAAAAGATGATGATATTAAAATTTTGGTATACTATTTTAATGATTTATGAAAAATATTGGAAATCATTCTTATTTTGAAATAGAGGTGATTAAATGAATTTAAATTGATATAAACTCATTTTTGTGAGATAATTTTAAAAGTATAGCAATAAAATGGTAAAGACACTTGCTAAACTGTCATTTGACAGAAATTTTGAGTTCAATGACTATTTCTCTCTTGGTTTGAAGATCAAATTGCCAAATTTCATCAAATTTGTTCTGAAAGATATTTCATTATTAATTTATTTGAATAAATGCATAGATTATACTATTATTGATACCCATTAATGCATATTGAATTAGCAATTTGATTTTGATAACTTTTCCATAATTATGTTACTTATTTGTGTTCACAGCTTAATAACTGTTTTATGCAATCTTATCATTTTTCTTTTATTATTTTGTTTTTCCAGATCTATAGGCTACGTCTCGATTTAGAAGAAGAGCGGCAAAAACTATCAAAAATGGAAAATTCATCTGTTAATCACAATCACGTGAATGGACCTGATATTAAAGTGTTAGAAGTGCAACGTAATATTTGTTCTGTATATTCTTTTTGTTAGGAATTTCATATTAATGTGAAGCTAATGCTAGAGGGGCCAATGTACTGCAGTGCTGCAAGCTCATCTGTATTTTTCATTGATAATTTTCAACATAACTTTCGTCTTTTCTGATTCGTCTGGAATGATTTAATAATGCAATTTTTGACTTGATGTTTGATAAAACTATGAATTTTTTTTTTTGTTATTATTATTATTTCACTTACGGTTTATTTTAAGACATCAATTTCAAAATATATATTTACAATTATTTTTCTTACATTCTTTTCATTTTGCTCTTGCATGTCTTCAAAAAAGGAGAATTAATACATTTTGTTAAAGTGCATGCGTATCGTCAAAAATCAGTACTGTTCAGGATCCATGTTCTCTCTCAAAATTTAAAGCTCTTGTAATAATTACTAGTTTTCATAGCTTAAAACCATTTCATAGCTATATGATTCAAATATTATAAAGTTATTGTACAGGAAAGATTTTCATACTGTTTTAAATTTCAGAAAAATTATCTTGTTAATGATCTAAATTTAAATGCTATAGCTTTTACTTGAATTTATACAATTTGTTCACACTTATCACATATGCATAGTTTTCAACAATGGTTTCATTATTACAATGAAATTCAGACCATTTCCATTGTTTTATCAAATATTTCAGTTTGTTATTGTTATTATTTTCCATGAAACTTAGAAATGAAAAACAAAATGAAATGAAACATTCACGAAACTTAGGCTGAAAAATTCTATTTATTATCTAAACTGTTTTCTCAAAATTTTTTTTTAATGAACATTATTCATTTATTTATTAAGAAGGGAAAAAAAGGGAATGAGGCAACATATTGCATGGTATAAGAAATTAAAATAAAAGTACTTTGTTTGGTGGGGACAAAGAATATTATGCACAAGTTATATAAATTGTATTATATTGGTATCACCCAAAAAGTGCAATATTTATTTAAAATAAAAATTTAGAAATTTCATATTGCACAAAACTTTTATGTTGTCTTCAGCTTCATGTTTGATTAACATTTGAGCATTTTTAGTTGCACTAAATGTTTTTTTTATTTATTTATTAGCTTGTCATAAAATCAATTTTTTGAAAATCATCTGAATTTAGCTCAAGATTGTAATTTTCTATAATGAAGATAATCTTTCCGTTTATGGAAGAATATTTGTAATTGGTATGGGAAAAAAAATGTTGAATTTTTTTAGAAGTTTTTAGATAATTTCATAGGATTTTTACAAATTTAAATGTCATGAAACTTTTACTAAAGCCTTTATGTTTCATAGCATTTGTGGGTAAAATTTTAAGAAAACCTTTTGACTTGCTTTGATGTTCATAATATACAAACTATCTTAAAGTGCTAATTATTTATCATGCATTAATGTTAAGTATTTCTATTTGAATTACATAATTTTAAAAAAACTCTAGAACATTTTTCTCAAATGCTTGCTATTAGCTGTATTATATTAGGTAAATTCTTTTATCATATGTCTGTTGAAAAATAGTTTTAATTTATTATTAGTGTTGCACATTGCTTACTTTCTAAACTGGTTTGATTCATAATCCCCAATATACTTTCTTCTTTAAAAAATGTTTAGTTCAGTTTGAGGAAAAATAAATACATTTAAAAAGAAATAAAACTGTGTTAAACAGACCTTAATAAATATTTTTTAAATGAATATGTTGAGCAATGTTTTATTTCCAAAAATTATGAAATTTAATTGCTCATAATTCAACTTGGCACAAATTAAATTTGTAAGTGGAATCGTAATTCTCTCAACTTTAGTCATTCTGGAAATTTTATATCTTATGGCACCCCTGTAAAGAAATACTTTAGGAACTTGAGAATAAATTGTCTCAATTATTTAGTAATATTGCATCTGTTGTATAAGTAAACAATTAATTCATTTTGAAATATTAAAATATTAGCATATTGTTTTGCCTGAGAAACAGCTGTTTTCTTTTGTTAAGAATTAGCTATTTGAGAGTTGCTGTTTGAAATATTGGGATTTAAAAATCAGCAAACAGAAGTGCTCTTTTAATTTTATTTAATGTGTTAAACAAAATTAATAAATTTTTATTCCATTTTTAGGTTTAAAAAGAAAGAAAAATTGCTTATTTGTTATTAAAAAAAAAATTTGTGTGTCAATTTAGGTGAAGCCAATAAACAAGTGAGTGACTATAAGTTCAGACTGAAAAAGGCAGAGCAAGAAATTACTACTTTGCAAAGCAATGTGAGTCATTTTAATGTGTGCATATTTGAATACAAATATTCTTGTTAATATATATGTGTGTGTGTGTGTGTGTGTGTTTGTGTGTGTGTGTGTGTGTGTGTGTGTGTGTGTGTGTGTGTGTGCACACACACACACACACACA
>JAPMOQ010063420.1:0-26506 GCA_026543055.1 Argiope trifasciata
ACTGATACGCAGCATTCGCAGTAGCAATTTGCCTCTTAAAAATAAGATTTCGTTCCATAGACTGATCAATGTTCATAAAGAAATCGCAAAGCTCATTTGCCATTCTTAAACCTTCATTAAGATTTATCAAATTAAATGTCACTTTCCAGTGCTTGTTGAAGCCTCTTCTTCAATGGGCTGTGAATTTAACATTCCCTCCAAGTCGGTTTCAGTCAAATCTTCATTTTGCGATTCAAGCCATTCCTGAATGTCACTTGATTCTGTCTGTTTGAACCCATCTAGTCCTATTCCATTCGCGATTTTGGCTATGTTTGCATTTAACAACACACTTTAGACAAAGTTGTAATAAGATCTATTTTACTTTTTTTATTAGTCCATTTGATGGCATTTACAAAGGATATTGGGTTGGCTACCTCTTGGAATCCTTTTATTATGATGTATGTACTCATTAGATCCGCAAATAAAGAAATTTTTAGCCGCGAATATAGGAATTGGGTCGCACTTTTTTAAATCTGCAAATAGGGAAAACGCGAATAAAGGAAGCGCGAGTAAGGAGCTTTTACTGTATTATAAATAAGATATAATAACTCTTTCTTATGAAATGTTGCAGAAAATAACTCTTCTGGGTGATACTTCGCCAAATCTGACGTTCTTCAAAACGCGAATGATGTGACGATCCAAAAACAAAACCAAAATCGCAAGAGAGGCGGTTGATCCGGTTGAGCGGGTAACCACCTCTTTCTTTTCACCGAGGCCAACTCGGGGGGAAGAAATGAAAAATCGGCTGCTTTCTCCACAATCGTTTGGCTCATAGCGGTATTTTTTATTATCGCGCCGTTTCTCAATTTTCAGTTTTCTTGTTTTCTTCCCAGAATCGTTTGTCTTGCTCCGGTTGGTTTAAAATGATTTCGTTTCGAATCGCGATGATTGTTTTTATTTTCTCGAAAATAAATAAATAAATAAAATAGAAAAGAAAAATAATTTTTGATTTGGATGGAGTTTGTGATGAAATATTTGAACTGAAAGAACAATGATTTATCGGAATTGTTTTCACTTTGGATGCTTCCTAAAAATTGGTATTATAATATATAAAACAACAAAAGTTAAGTTTGAAAAAAAAAATGATTCTTGGCTGTGCGATTTTTTATTTTCGCGTGACATGCTTTCTTAACAATAGATTCTTATTTTTCAAAAAATTCAAATTTTTGGTTTAGCTAAACAAATCTGTATTAGGAAATGTACGAATAAAATAAGAATTATTGTTATGAAAAGATCATTAAACAGTAAAAGGCTTATCCTTCAAGGTAAAATAAAATTTATAATTTTCAAAAAATTATAAAAGAGGCTAAGTTGAGTACTAAAGTGATTTTTTGCATTTGTTACATAATTTCCGATTTGATTTTCTTCTTTAAAATATTTTGTCATTATGTTTAATATTAATATATGTTTATATGTTTATTATTAATATATTATCTACTAGAAATACGGATGAATATGTGTTTTTGTGTGTTGGAATTTTATAAGGCAGGCTGTTTAATCAGACACTACTAAAACTGACATACATTACTTTGGAGGGAAAGAATGTACACTTCGGCGTATTAATGTATTTTTAATTAAAATTTTGATTAATTAAAATTTATATGAAAAATTGTTGTTTTTTCCAAGTAATTTCGAAAAATATTACATTCACGAGATAGTTATTATTTTCAATTATATCTTTTTTGTCACACACACACACACACACACACACATATATATATATATATAAATTAACAAAATAAGTCAAGCAAAAAGTAACACAACCAACTGTTGACTCAGGAAATGGGTTTTAATTATTTTAATGCTTTAATGTTAGTTAATTATTTCATATATATCTATATACATATTTAAAAAATATTTTAACGCAGCAATATATAGCTTTAGAGAAATGTACAGTGGCTCACAAACATTTTCGTATATGCTTATGAATTTTGAAATGCTATTTTATCCATTAACTGAAAATTAATATACCTGATTAAATAAGAATTTACAAGTGTTTCCTTACTAACAAATTTTAAGTACAAATAATTTTTACGTTATCTTAAAATAAAAAATAAAAAAATCTTTTCAGTTTACCAATTTTATGACATTTATACTTATTTCAATTTTTGGTCACTTAATTTTTTACAATTTGTATTGGTGTCATATACGAGGTACTACTAAACTTTATTCAAAACATTTTGTCAAAAGTCTTTGTTCACTTTAAATAAGTCTATACTTATTAATAAATATTTTGATATCTGTTTCTATTAGCACTTACAAGAATAACTTTTAAACGTTTGCCATAAAGTGCAGTAGATTTTTTTTCAAATTTCTGGTTCAGTTTTCTTCTATATTTCTGTCCCTATGCTTTTAATTTGGTTTTCGTATTAATATTTTATCTTTGTGCTCTAACCTGCAGTTTTTACCAAACATATTTTATTCGTTTTAAATCTGGTGATAAAATTTAAAAAACAAATCAAATCAATTTTTTCTAAGAACTGGAAATAAAACGTGGAGGTGATGTGAAAAAGTACTAGATTTCGTATTCGAATTCAATTTCAATTCTTCAGAGTTTTTTCTTCTTTCAGTCTTTTAAAAATTTGTACATAATTTCAGAATACTTTTGGCAGTCACTGTTTTATTGCTATGAAACTCAAAACATTATCATTGTTGCAGTTAATATTTCATCCGGATTTTTTTTCCCTTCTTGATGTTCAAGATGTGAAGATTCGACAAATTTTTCTTTTGGTGTAGCTTCAGTAAAAGGCACGCTTTTAATAATTTTTTTGAAATTTTGTTGTTTTTATAATTGGAATAAGATTTCAGAATCAAGCAAGGATGAAGCATTTTTAAAGTGCGCCTATTTTAAATATCGCTGTTGTTTTTTCTCTCTGTGATATAGTGGGATTCATAAAAGTATAGACAAAAACTAGGGAACTACTTAGCTCAACATGCAGTAAGGTTTTTAAAATAGAATGAGTTCAGAAAGTTAAGTAACACTGTAGAAGTTGCTTTCCAACAAACATTTGTCTATTGCAGTGAAGAAAAATCGCTAATCGGGAAAGCTTCTTAAAGCAGCTTCATAATTTGTACAATTTATGAGTAGTAAAAATATCCTACAAGAAAATGAAATGAAGCCTTTAACAAGCATTTGGTCATCTGAGAAATCTTCTCTTAAAGTGTAAAAATGTGAAATTTCAAGTATCATCATGACAACGGTTAAAGCTTGGAACTTTCATTGCTAGTTAGATGTACGAAAATAGGAAAGATAATCGTATAAAAAAAATACCTCCATTTTTTAAAGTACGATTACATTTTTATTACGGTTATAGAAAGAGGATACCAACGACATCAATCATCTTTTCATTAAATATTTAATCACGTGATTTTATTCCATCGAGAAAATTCGAAGCGAAGTATTCTATTTATTATCAGCGGGGTGTGCAGGATAAACAACAGTAACAACAAAAGGTGAAGTTACAGTACTCGGGAAGTTTAAAGACATGAGTCGGGCAGTTCATTTCTAACCTTATAGCTCTAGAATGTCGTGGAGTTTGACATCATTAGAATGGTTTATATGTATAATGAAAAGAACACGTGTAAGATTTTAACCCTTAACTGCGTATAGTTCAGTTATATTAACGTCCCACTGTAAAGCAACACTAGGGCTTTTTGAGACGGACCTCGCCATTTTGAACTGTGGTCAGATGGCGTGGACGACACCTGAACTGGCACCCCCCTCTCCACACCACACCAGAACGTTTGGCCTGACAGATTTAACCAGCAAGAGACCCCCTTACACGACGAGTTTTCGGGCGGAATCGAGTCTCGAACCTGAAACCCTCCGGTTCCAAAGCCGAGACCTTATCACTAGGCCACCGCGGCTTCCACTATATTACCGAGGACACTTTATACTGGAACTGTAAATACTTATCAAACGTTGAATTAAATATGACAGAAAGGTCTCGAACCTGAAACCCTCCGGTTCCGAAGCCGGGACCTTACCACCAGGCCACCATGGCTCCACAGTTTTTAAAGAGCCATTAGAAATTTTTGATTTAGCATAATAGTATAGTAGTCCCGTTGTCAAGCAACACTAGGGCTATTTTGGGACGAACCTCGTTATTTTGAGCCGCAATCAGATAACGAGAACGACACCTGAACTGTCACCCCCTCTCCACACCACAGAAGTGGGAGGGCGTTTGTTCTGATAGATTTAACGAGTAAGAGCCCCCCTCACAGGACGGTTTTTCGGTGGAACAGGGACTCGAACCTGAAACCCCCTGGTCCCGTGGTCGAGACCTTGCCACCAAGTCACCACGGCCATCCCTTAACTGGGAAAGTGAGGTCTATGAGACCGCTAATGATGGATTTTCGGTCCCCCTATTCTATTTTTAGCGCAATTGAATGCATTGACTCTAGAGCTTCCCATTTCATGATCTTCTAGGCACGTGTACTTTTTCAGCCGATTTTAGCGGATACTTTTTATAAAGTATTTCAGCTATTCCTTTTTGGGAAGTCTGTAAGACCGCATCTCCCTTTTAGTGTTCCAGTATTGTACAAGGCTTAGCAGATGACTCACAAATTTAGGTCAGCGAAATATTAATCAATTTACTGATTCTATTATGAAGCAAAGCTCCAGAGACTTTTAAAAGAAGTAGAAAGTGATTTTAGAGATGAGGGTAATTGTACAGAAGCTTTTTTTCGATGAAAATGCGCATTTGATTAATTCTGATATGAATGTTCAAACATAATTAATGTTTCTTGAAAAATTTATAAAATATATTATTATGCCAAGATAAATATATGCAGAATTTATAGGTTGAATTTCATAATAGTTCTTAATCTGTATGTTTAAAAGGCTCTAGAAAACCGTGTTATAAAAGTCACACAAGTCGATAAAAAAAAGGTCAATTTTACCCATTGCCAATTTTTTTTCATAATATAATTGTTGAATTTTACATTATATTGTTTTCTATGTACTTTTATATATTGGAAAAATAAATATGATTTAAAAACTAAAAAGTAATATGTTTTATCAAGAATATTATTCATGTAATTATATGTGAGTTATGTGTATTATTTATGTGTAAGTTATGTGTATTATTTATGTATTATTCATGTAATTTGAGAAGAAAATGAATGTGCCAACGCTTTCACTCTTTTCAGTGATAATATATTTTGAAAAATTTCTAAAACTTATCTCTATATCAAGAAAAATATCTGCAGAATATATTGTTAGATTTTCAATCTAATACATTCATTAGAAACTTTCATTTGAGTGTAAATTAAGTGCTGTCTCATAGACCGCATCTCCACAGTTCAGGTATCCGACTACGTTCGAAGAAAAAAATTGGAAAAATTGGATGTTATAAAAACTATTTAAAACTATAGTGTTTAGATATATTATCAACTATAATACAAAATACTATAAATACAGCACGATTGTTTGAAGTTATAATATATTTTGAGAAATCGGATTATTTGTATTACATTCTATTGAAATTTAGTTGAAAAGGTTAACACGCTATATAAAGTTGTAATGCATCAATTCCATTTTTCTTTGTACACAAATTATAGAATACGATGATGAATGAAAAGAACCAAAATCTAAGAAACTTTTTGAGATATATATTGTCAATTACAATACAAAATGCTTTAAATACAACAAAATTATTCGAAAATATAATATATTTTGATTAAAAGGTTTATTTGTACTAAATTCTAATGAAATTGAAACAAAACGGTTAACAAAGTACTCATAATTGAAATGTGACAATCCTATTTTTCTTTGTACACAAGTTACAGTTTATAATAATGAATGAAATGAACCAACATCTAAGAAACATTTTGAGATGCAAAGAAATTAGGGTCAAAATATACGCAAATATGCATTTTTTCTATCAATTCACAACTTATTTCTACTAAAAACATCTATAAATGAAAAAGTATTTCACCAACGATAAAACTTTTGGTTCCTTTCATTGTTCATGTGATTTGAAACACACGCTGAAATTTTTATCTAAATACCTCGATTAGTTTTGAAATATCATGTTAACGGTAGGGAATTTTTGTGAAAATATAACTTTTGAGAAAATTGAAATTAAATGTCAAATTTTAGCTGAAAAAATATGTGACCCTGGATGATAGGTCTGGCCTTCCTTTTCTTAGAAAAGATAAACTAATTTGGAAAGAGGAAAGTCTGAGCTGCAAGAAATAACAATAAAAAAGAATCTGCCAGTGTTTTCCATGTAATCGGATACCTTAAGTCCTAAAATTGCACCTCTTCAGTTAAAGGTTATATTTAAAATGGCTGCAACATCTGTTGCATTTTCAAATCATGCTTTGTTGAAATAATTAATTATTATCTATATCTATACTTATAATAAAGCTCAATGTGTGTGTGTGTGTGTGTGTGTGTGTGTGTGTGTGTGTGTGTGTGTTGGCGCTCTACAGGCCAGACCGTTGGACCTACAGCTACCAAATTTGGTACATGTATACCTTGGAAGTCCGGAATGTGCACCTCGGAGCCCTTTTTTCGAATTTTTAATTAGAATTTGAATTAATTGAAATTTAAGCAAAATTTTGACGTTTTTCCGCTATAACTTCCGAAAATATTACCGCACAAACATGATTTTTACATCAATGTAAAGATTAAAAAATTAGCTTTCTAATGGTATCAGTGTTTTAATGTATAACTTAAGACTCTATTTTTAACGAATTTTTAAAGAAATATTTTAACCATGTTTTTTTAGCACGTGACTAGATAAAATAAAAGAAACATAAAATGTGATATTTTCTAAAAAAAATAAATGCAAAGCAAAGGTTTCTTTAATCGTTTGCAATATCTAAATCATTTATTCCATAAATCATCTTTATTTACAGTAAACCTGATCGAATTTAGACAGGATATGCATTAAAATCCCGACTTAATGGCATACTTCTATAATCGTTTGCAATATCTGTATCATTAATTTAATACTTTTTCTCCCTTTCTCGCTTTCTTTAAAAAACACATTTAATATTTTGGCAACATCATCGAAATTTTTTTTATATATTTTGGAAGCATAACTAATGGTTAAAACTGACTGATTTATAAAATTAAAGAATATTATTAGGAAAACGTGTTCTTTTAGAACTTTCCGTCCATCATCTTAAAGAAATATTAATTTCAGGCAAATCAATGGCCGGAATTACTTCAAGGCTAATGAATGTGTAATTTAATTGAAAATTTTAGAACGCTTTACACATGACGAACCACCTGGTCACCAAAGGCGGCTAGTAAGTAATAAAGAAAGAGATGAGATAAATATTTATTCAAATGGGACACAACCATTATCTATACTACTGATAATAAAGCCCAATGTGTGTGTGTGTGTTGGCGCTCTACAGGCCAGACCGTTGGACCTAAAGCCACCAAATTTGGTACATGTATACCTTGGAGGTCGGGAATGTGCACCTCGGAGCCCTTTTTTCGAATTTTTAATTAGAATTTGAATTAATTAAAATTTAAGTGAAATTTCGACGTTTTTCCGCTGTAACTTCCGAAATTATGATCGCACAAACATGGTTTTTACATCCATTTAAAGATTAAAAAATTAGCTTCTTATGGTATCAGTGTTTTAATGTATAACTTAATTCTATTTTTAAAGAATTTTTAAAGAAATATTCTAATCAGGTTTTTTTAGCCCGTGACTGGATAAAATAAAAGAAAACAATGACGGAAGCTCAAATAAAAAAAAAACGATCATCGCAAATTATATTTAAAGAAACGCAATTTTCAGCACGTGACTGGATAAAATAAAATAAATATAAAATGCGATATTTTCTTTTAAAAATGCAAGGCAAAGGATTCTATGATCGTCTCCAATGTTTAAATCATTAATTCAATAAATTATCTTTATTTATACAGGATTGAATTTATACAGGATATGCATTCAAATTCCGGTTCAATGGCCAATTTGTAAAGTATTATTAATAGGCATATAGATTGTTTAATGCTATTAATTTGATCCAAATGAAGTAAATAATTACATTTTATGTAGCTTGAGTCAAACATAGCATTTATGAATAATAAGTTTTAGATTTCTTCATACTTTGCTGTGTGAGCCATATTTTACAAAATATTTTTATTAATATTTTAAATAAAAGTTGCTACATCAATCAGTCTTCTAAATCAATCATTAAAACTGACTGATTTATAAAATCAAAGAATACTATTAGGAAGACGTGTTGTTTTAGAACTTTCCATCCATCATCTTAAAGAAAATATTAGTTTCAGGCTTACAATAAATATGTAATTTAATTGAAAATTTTAGAAAGCATTACTCATGGCGAACCAGCTGGTTGCCAAAGGCGGCTAGTTTTCAATAAACTAGCTGTTGGCTTGTATTTAAATAAATATCTGCTTGATATGATTATTACCACTATATCAAATTGCTTACCAAGATGTAAGAGTGATTTTTTTTTTCATTTTAATCCCTTTAAAAGAGCAGACGATAAATTAAATTGTTGTGTATCTTTGAAAGAGCAGACAATAAATTAAATTGTTTTGTGTTTTTGAAAGAACAGACGATAAATTAAATTGTTGTGTATTTTTGAAAGAGCAGACGATAAATTAAATAGTTGTGTAAACTCCATTTTTCCATTATTCAATTTTACGAAATCTGGTTTATTTCTTATATTATGATAGCTCACTCTATTTCTATTAACATAAATAAATAAAAGAACAAATTCATTGTATTCGATTATTAAATTATATCTATCTTTTCTTTATACTGTATTCTTCTGCACATCAATTGTTTCAAAATGCTAATTTAATCAATTAGAGCGAACAAAAACGCAAAACATCATTCCGAATCTTGCCGTTCGACAAAAAAAACCATGACGTAAACTTTGAAAACAAACGCAAATGATGATAGAAAAAATAAGTAAGCTCCTTTTTTGGCGATATTTGGCGACATTAAGAATCGGAAAAGGAGTTCTAGTAACCCTGGACAATGCAAGGAACTTCGCGAATCTTTTCTTCCCACGAAAAACTTACACTTGTTGACGGACACGTATTCTGATGAGCCGATCAATCCGGCCCACCAGTGGAGTGGACAGTCCACCTCACGGTTTCGATTTGTTCGATTGTTCGGCCGTTAAAATGAAATGTCCCTTTTGAAGTGCGATCTCCGCCTCAATATTAGAGTGAAGAATATTTGGAATCATTAATTGGTTCGTATCCAATTAATAGAATTCTTAAAAAATTAACTTTAAAAGAATCTTCTTTGTGATCGGTCAAGGACCCGCTGAGAAAAAAAGGAAATGTTATGACCAGAGATTTCGTTCGCTAATCGGAATTTTTCCTGAAATGCAAATATAGAAATCGGAACAGAACTGTTTTCTTTTTCAGATCCTGTGAAGTAAGTAATAACAATTTTTTTCTTTCTAAATCTCGAACAAAGAATTCTAAAAATAACTTTCAAGGTTCAAGGAATTCTAATTAATATATCAGAATTTATTTGGAAGAACTATTTATGGAAAAAGATATTCTTGCTTAACTTTATTAATTAAATTTAAAAAAATCTAATAAGTATTTGTTTTTTAATTATTTTTCATGAATTGTTATACAAGAAAAAAGAAAAAAAAAAAGACTTATAATGAGGAGATGAATTATCCGAGGCAATTTTTATAAGTTCGCCATATTGAAATCCTTATCACGTTTTTTTTAAATAACATTTAATAGTGCTAAAATCATAATCTCATTAATTTATTTTTATATTTATTCATATTTATTTATTGTATGCAATGAATGCTTTTTGAAATTTGACAGAAAATTCAAAATAAAATTTAATTAATTAAAATTAAAATCCACAAAATCCAAACAAATGCTCCCAAATTTTGATTTTCAGTTTTTGTTGGAGGGAAAACTATATGTATAATTTTATCCATTTGGCTTGCTGGGTTTTTGAATTATTGTGTTCGCATACAAACGAACTGACAAAATTAAAAATTATTATTTTTTTAGATTCGGGGAAATTCTAGAGTAATTTAAAATTTAATGAGGGATCACCCCTCTCCTTTCTCCTGATCAATGCATTTTCTTTATAAACTTTATATATGCAGAAATGAAAAAAGAAATTTTGCCTTTGATTAAATGACGAAACCAAATTTATAATTTCTCTGCACAAAATCTTTCAATTTTTTTTTACATTTCACGTTCTATAAGAAATTATTTACTTTATTTCATATTTTGTAAAAATTGATTTTATAATAGGATAGTTTGATAAACACATGATATAAATCAAATATGCCACATTCAGTTTCGATTTGAGTCCTAGTTCGATTTTTTCCAAGGATGAAGAATAATACGATACTAATTGCTCGAAGTTAGTTCGTCAGTATGACTTGATGAAAATTGACTCTGGCGTGATAAAGCATTGACAAATCCGTATAAAGTTAATTCTGAATATATTATCATTCTCTAATTCAATTTTTTATTTTCTGGTGTATGAAGTGTACAAAGAGAAAGTATAGCAATCGTTAATAAAATTAGACACTGAAACTTAAAGAGTTCTCACGGTTCAGATTTCCTCGAAAGCGTAAAGTACATTTCTGGAATTTTGTTTATCTGTCTATCTGAATTCATAAGCGCCATGAAGTAGTATACATACGGCAGCATACCAGGCATGAAATCTGATTTGTGATCTTTACACCAGTTTCTTTCAGATTTTAGTGGTATCTGTCTGGCAAGAAGTCTTGTCCGTTTTTTCTTCCATGCCAATGTGGATACAATAACTCAAAAATACTAATAGACTGCATTAAAAATTATTAGTTTTCTAGCTAAATGCTATCATGTGAAAACATGATATTGTTTTTGCTTAAAGAGTTTTGAATAATTGAAGCTCGAAATCTCGTAGGCAATGGATAAAGCATAGATGGCAATATTCATCAACGTCTTTAAATCGCATATATTATTTTACTCGCTTTTACCAGTATTGCATCATTATTATATATGCTTCTTTGATAACAGATGCCTTAATAAAAGGCTCACCTACTTTTACCAGTGTTGCTGTATTATTACGTATGTTTTCTTGACTGCAGATGCGTTTTTAATAGGTTGACGTAGAATCGTGAAATTATGACTGTTATTTTCATGGAATGTTATTTTTTCCGGAAGAAGTTAAATAATTTAATTTTTGATTTTTATAATACTTTCAAAAAAGTTCACTCGCGTTTAATAACAGTTTAAATAAAAGTATTTTCTCTGTCCCCCAAAGGATATATATATATATCTATACTTATAATAAAGCTCAATGTGTGTGTGTGTGTGTGTGCGTGTGTGTGTGTGTGTGTTGGCGCTCTACAGGCCAGACCGTTGGACCTACAGCTACCAAATTTGGTACATGTATACCTTGGAGGTCCGGAATGTGCACCTCGGAGCCCTTTTTTCGAATTTTTAATTAGAATTTGAATTAATTAAAATTTAAGCGAAATTTCGACGTTTTTCCGCTATTACTTCCGAAAATATTATTGCACAAACAGGATTTTTATATCAATTTAAAGATTAAAAAATTAGCTTTCTAACGGTATCAGTTTTTTTAATTTATAATGTAAACTTCTATTTTTAATGAATTTTTAAAGAAATATTTTAACCATGTTTTTATCACGTGACTGGATAAAATAAAAGAATGCCGGAAGTTCGAAAAAAAAAATATCATCGCAAAATAAATCTACAGAAATGCAACTTTCAGCACGTGACTGGATAAAATAAAATAAATATAAAATGTGATATTTTCTTTGAAAAATAAATGCAAAGCAAAGGTTTCTACAATCGTTTGCAATATCTCTATCATTAACTCAATAAATCTTCTTTATTTACGGTAATCTTGATTGAATTTTGACAGGATATGCATTGAAATCCCGACTTAATGGCATATTTATGTAATCGTTTGCAATATCTGTATCATTAATTTAATACTTTTTTCCCCTTTCTCACTTTCTTTAAAAAAATATATTTAATATTTTGGCAACATCATCGAAATTTTTTTTAATATTTTGGAAGCATAACCGATGGTTAAAACTGACTGATTTATAAAATTAAAGAATATTATTAGGAAAAGGTGTACTTTTAGAATTTTCCGTCTGTCATCTTAAAGAAAATACTAATTTCAGGCCAATCAATGCCCGGAATTACTTCAAGGCTAATGAATATGTGATTTAATTGAAAATTTTAGAACGCTTTACTCATGGCGAACCAGCTGGTCGCCAAAGGCGGCTAGTATATATATATATAGAGAGAGAGAGAGAAAGAGAGGGGGGGGGCGGGATAGAGAAGCCTCGTGATTATTTCAAACCGGTTTAATCTGGTTATTGACTTAAATTAAGACAAATAATGACAAAAATAATAATGATCTCACATGATAACTTTGCGATAATAGATTTCATTATTTTTTTATATATTTTTCATTTCCCGGAATGATACAAACAACTCAAACCAGGACTCATCAATTCCCGAGGCATAACTATGATGCTACAAATTTCTTAATTCCTTAATAAGTAATAATACAAATAAACAAATAAAACCAGGGGCATTGGTGTCCTCAAACTTTTCTCTAATAAAGGTGCTATCTCAGTGAATGCCATCTATGAAATTAGTGTATAATAGCTACAAAATATTAACTTTTGGTTCAAATTTAGCATTTTTATTGGATTTATGGTGCCATTCTTGGCGAGATTTTTTCGCGATTAATTCCTAGCATGCTGTTAAAAGTATTCGAAAATGGAATTTTTATTTTAGACACATTTTTGTCAACTCATTGAAACCGAAATTTCACACAAAACTCTCACATATTCGATATATTTACGTTATTTCATTTTTGAGTTTCGTGTTTACGTCTTTCTAAAAATATAGACCGACAGACTGTCAAACCATTGTAGGATTTATCTCAAAGATTGGTGCCTGCCTACGTTATATATGCTAGATCTGTGTACCAAATTTTATCCATACAGCTCTCTGCGTTTCGTAGCTTATTGTGTTTATTAATATTCGAACTGCAGGACAGAGAGATTTCCACTTTTCGAATTAAGCTCAAAATTTCAAAGAAATCTAGAAATTTCATGTAAAGACCATAAACCAAAATTTATTTCTCTAGCTCTAAGCATTTTTTAGTTATCTAGCGAAATGATTATCTATTTCAACTCCTACTATTAGTTTACACGCGCCTCGTATTTATTTATTTATACATCTTGTTCAAATTTTCAGTCCTTAATAAAATACTTTTTATTCCTCCACTCGAGCTCAGTTACTTTTTTTCAAACTTTTAGTGAATAGCACCTGATGTTAATACAGTTGTTTTTTCAAATATTAGTTAATTAATAAAAAATTTCCAGTGATTTCTAATTGGTTGCCAAGTTCTTAGATTACTGATATGACACCCGATCATAATTAAAATAAGTTATATATAAATAATATAAGAAAATAAGTAAGAATTGAATTAAAATTTTATATTTAAATATTACTTGTTTTTAGCTATTTTTGT
The DNA here is from genome assembly GCA_026543055.1 of Argiope trifasciata. Taxonomy (NCBI): domain Eukaryota; kingdom Metazoa; phylum Arthropoda; class Arachnida; order Araneae; family Araneidae; genus Argiope; species Argiope trifasciata. Next base: position 13,548 of record JAPMOQ010063420.1, read on the forward strand.
ATCAAAGGCAGAGAAACGGTTATTTTTTTTTTAATGTGTTTCTCAAACTCAGAGAGGTCTAAAACGTTGAAATGGATCAAAATCTCGAGTTCGAATTTTCCGACGATTGCTGTACATTCTCTATACTAAAAAGAAAGTAAAAAAAATGCACGCAAATACTGAAAATATAATGAATTTGAATATTTATAAAGATAAAAAAAGTTGTTTCTATAAAGAAATTTAAAATAATAAAAATATAATCTCAAACAACATGTGGTCATCTTCGTTCTGAAACTGAATTCATTAACTGAAGGTTAAAGCATGATTTGTTTTATTACCGAATGATATTTGACAAAGAAACAAATCGTATGTTTAACAGTCTTCCGATTTAATTAGCACGCGATCGACTGTTTAATATTTCCCCTCTGGCCGATTTGAACATCGGCAGACGATTATTCAAATGTCTCGAAATGATGCCAACAAATTAAATAAAATCCATTACGATTCGGAAGCTCTAAAACACTGCTTGCTAATCGAATAGGATTCTAAATAATTATTATTAATTGTGTGTGTGATATCGTGATTATAGAAACATTTATTTATCAAATAGACTTTCATTTCCTACCTTTTTATTTTATTTCAATTTGTAATTCTCAAAATTATTTTTTAAACTAAACTTATTGTTTTTTTTTTGTTTTTTGCTTTTTTTAAATTTTTTATTCAAAGAAGAAATATTGTAATTTAAAAAAAAATCGATTTCAAGATTTTTATCTATTTATCCCGATCAATTTTAGAATTATGTTTCTTTGAACAGACTGATATTAATTGTACGCTTAGTAAGTGGTAATTAAAATACAGTAGTATGTCACAATTATTATGACAAATTGTCAAAGATTCCTATATATCATACAATTTTAATAAATGCCGAAACAAAAGCATGTAATTTATTCATTATTATTTTACTTTATTCAATAATGTGTAGTTCTTACGTTTTCTTAAAGTAAATTGGATTCTCTTGAAAATTCTCGGAAAGTTTTATCAACTTATGACCAAAAAAAAAGACTTAAATGGGGGGGGGGTAGTTTTAGTTTAGTTATTTTGATGTCCATTTGTACGGGGGTACCAAGGCATAATTTTGAATGCGATACTTCAAATGCAATTAATAAAAAGGAATAAAGTAATGGTATGGAAATGAAAGTATTGCCAATTCATTATCTTTCAACGTTAACTGCCATTCATATTTGAGCATTTATTACAGTAATAGAAATCAAAAATAATTAAGGCTGTTTTAATATTTTAGTATTGTATTTAATTCTAATTTATGATAACAATATTTCAGATACATTTTTTATATTTCTTATTTATGCATACAAGACTATGTACTCTTGAGGTTTCTCTTCATTTTCGAGTTATTATATTTTTACAAAAATGCGTTTATTTATATAGATCTGCTAAAATTTGTCTTTAACTTCAATTTTCTCGGAACATTAATTTTCATAAAAATTCTCCACCGTTAACATGATATATCAAAAACTAATAGACCTATTTACATAAAAATATCAGCGCCTGTTTTAAATAATATGACCAATGAAATGAACCAAAATTTTTATGGTTGGTGAAATACTTTTTCATTTATAGTAGTGTTCAGAAAAAAATATGCAGTGAATTTATGGAAAAAATGCATATGTACGTATTTTTTTAACCATAACTTCTTTACATCTCAAGATTTTTTTGTTAGATTTTGGTTCATATCATTCATTATTATATTCTATACCTTGAGTACAAAGAAAAATAGGATGGCTGCATTGCAATGTTTTGTAGAGTGTTAACCGTTTTGGTTCAATTTCATTAAAATTCACTACAAATTTTCCTATTTCTCAAAATATACTATATTTTCAATTAATTTTGTTGCATTTATTTGTGTAATAATTGGCAATACACTTAAAAACCGTAGTTTTAAATAGTTTTTAAAAAGTCCAATTTTCAAAATATTTCCTTAGAACGTAGTCGGATACGTTAAGTAATTGTACTAGTGAAGTGAAGGGGAATTTATATAGAACATTGTGATTCTTTTCTTCACAGTTTTTATAAATGTCACTTAAACGTAATAATTAAAAAAATATTTAATTCCTCGAAGGTTGCAATATTAATGCCTTGAAACAAATAAACATGCGTTTAACTATTCTTTTAGAATCAAAATAGATACAGATGATTTCGACGATGAATTGTAGAAAAAAGATTTAATGCATTTCTAATAAATGAAAATGAATGGAAACAAGTGATATAAAATTTTATTATAATTCGATTTCTACTTAGGTCAACAAAGAAAAATCTTTATTTTAGTTAATTTTTCTTCAATAATTATCAAATTAAGTATAGAAAAATGATTGATTTTCGCAAGAATTGAACTCGCATTCTTTATCTTTACGTGAAAAGTACTGAAATCCCCGCATTTTACCAATTGAACTACTGCCCGTTGATTTCAATTTCCGTTACAAACTGCTGAAACTCTATTTAAAGTATTAAAAATCAAATTTAATGGATGAATTAATATTTGAAAATAACTGTATTATCAGTAAATGTCATCCACAACAAGTTTTAAAAAATATATTTGGACTTGAGTTGATGAAAAAAAAATTAACGATTGAAAATTTGAACAAGATGTATAAATAAATATTTATAGGGAGATTAGTTAGGAGTTTAGTTTCCTTAAATTCATATCTAGCATATTATTTATGATCTTCAAATTAAACAATTTTTCATAATTTATTTTAGTGACAATTCTTAATGTATTTTACATGTAATTACAGGAAATAAATTATTGCATTTTAAGACGCACATTACTTCAAATGTGTTAAATTCAACACTTTTGAGTCAAACCTCTACTAATATTTCCGTAAAATTAACAGATTCTTAGATTTAAACATAAATAAAAATAAATTGTTCTTCTTATTAAATTTATTTGTAATACTTGTCCTCTATTTTTTAGAAAAACAAAAAACTCTATTGACAAACGATCTATTTCTGAAATCTGTGCGACTTATTTCTGAAAAATTAATATTTTCTTAGTTTTAAGCATAGATAAAAATAAATTGTTCTTTTTATTAAATTTATTTCTAATTCTTGTCTTCTATTTTTTAGTTAAACAAAAAACTCTATTGACAAACGATTTATTTCTGAAATCTGTGCCGTTTGTATCAACGCCTAACGATTTTTTTCCTAAATGTCAAATTAATTTTATACTGAAAGTAAACACTTCATCTTCTACTATTGTCCAATGTGTCCCATTTTCTTTACATCTAGGTTAGGCTGGCAACGTATGAAGTGGACAAACCTTCGATTATCGCACTGATTTGACCTATGCGAACTTTTCTAAAGCATGAAAAAAATAGAAGGATTGGTCTCTTTCTGCGAACGATTGCATATTTTGATCAGGAAGTGCTCGAACGTTTCTTTATGAGAAAGGGTGGGAGCATCTTCCATTGTTCTTTAAATGCAAATAGTCTTCCTCGAAGCTTTAACAGATCTTCCAAATGGACGCTCTTCCTTAAGAGTTGTATTTTTTTTCCTTTGAAAAATTTTGGAAAAAGCTTTCCTGTCTTTGTCTTATGTCTGTTTAAATTCTTTTAGTTATTTATGGTTCGGAATGGTTTTTGTTATGATTTTAGTTATTTATTTTCAGTACTAACTGATACCCGGCGCGTTGCTGACGCCGAAAAAAAATATTAAGTGCAATCTAAGAGTAATTTGGCAATGTTTTATCGAAATAGGATGAACGCTATGACAGTGTATAAAATAAGAACAAACAAATATTCATTTTTATATATTAGATTTGTGTATTCTTTTAGAATTGTTAAACTTGTGTTCTTTCAGAATATTTCCAAATAAATTGTAGGAATGGAATCCAATTCAAATATTTTAAATGGAAAAATCCTACATTTTTCAGGATGTATGTGTATAACAAATGTAAACACCAAGAGATTAGACTTCACATGTATGAATACAAACACACGCACACACACATCTAAAAATTGAATTTCACAATTCTTTTCAGCAAAAATTATCTCAAAAAGTCGGTGAACTCTATAATAAATTTTTGTAAATCTTTCGTTAGGAGTTTTATATATATATGCTTTGGAATTCAATTATATTGAACACATTAAAAAAATCTTAAACTAAGTACATTTTGAAAGAATTTAACCCTTATTTCTCCGAAAAATAATTCCATGCATAAATATTTACTGAACAAGGAGGCATGTTTACTCCTCCGAAAAATTAATGTATATGAATTTTTTAAGATGGATTATTCGGAAAATTAATCTACATATTTTTACCTGCCAAAAGTTAAGAAACCATGAAACAAAACGACAAAATGATGCGCTGCATTGAATGGTGTTTGTGAGGAAGACATCGGAGTGCTAAGGGTTAAAATTCATTTAATGTTCCATGTTTTTACTTTCTTGCATATGAAGTGTACAAAAATTATAATATTATAATCATCAAATAATTTGAATTCGAGATTAAACGAATTTCCACGTTTTAGACATCTATGAATACGGTTTTTTTTTTTTTTTTTTTTTAATTTGCCTGTCTGTCTACGAGCAAGGTATACCAAAACTCATTCAGAATTCTCAAAACTTTGAGAATTCTGAGCGAATATTAAACGATTCACGAGATACAATAAATATTTTCTTTCATTGCCATTCTGAAAGAACATCGAGCGTTATAATTCTAAAAGAATGTACAAATCTAATATATAAAAAGGGATATTTGTTCGTATTTTATATACTGTCGTAGTGTTCATCCTATTTCGATAAAACATTGCCAAATTATTGATTGATTGCACTTAATATTATTTTTTTTTCGGCTGCTGCAACGCGCCGGGTACCAGCTAGTTAAATAATATATACGAATGTTTTGAGGAGACAATATTTGCTGATTTTTCTCTTAATTACTTTTACTAAAGTTAATAAGTTATCATTATCTCACGAAAGTGACATTTAGAATTACTCACAGATGAAATTATCTTTAACAAGCACTGATCAAAAGTTTACTTTCTATCTTATTTATATCTAAGGAGTTTCATATTTCGTTATTTTCGTTATTTTCTCGAATATGAGATTACGACTTGCTGTTTTTCAAAAATGGATTTGAATATAAGTTCAAGTAATCATGGACGCATGTTTTTGATACTTTCGTGAATCAGAACTCTTTTTTTTTTCACCTCACGAAATCTTCATAGGTTTATTAGAGCGAAAACAAAAAAGAGGAACTTTCACCTTTCTTTGATTCAGACGATTTTCGTTTCAGTTCATATCTGAACAATCATAAATAATTTTCCAATCGTAATAATCCTCTTTTTTTTCATCCTTTAGGCAATGTATTTTTTAAAAATCTGCGTTCTACTTGAAATGTAGCATATGACCTGGAAAATATAAATCAAATTATGTATCACATTATTATATGCCGCACCTGCTTTTTTGAAATTCGAAAATATTAAAGATTATATTTGTTTGCAGAACATTTTAAAAATTAAATTCGAATAATGTCACAGATGTTTGCCTGCATTGACATTCGTATAATCGTTTTCACTTGATATTCACTTTTTTTCTTGAAACATTTGATTGAAAATAATCTTATTAAGGCATCCGACTACGTTCGAAGGAATTTTTTTTAAACTTTTGTTATTTTTAAAAAGCATGTAAAACAATGTTTTTGGATGTATTGTCAAATATAATACAAAATGCTTTAAATGTAACAAAAATATTTGAAAATATAATATATTTTGGTAAAAAGAAATATTTGTTGTAAATTCTAATGAAATTTAACCAAAACGATTAACACTGTACTCACAATTGAAATGTAACAATCCTATGTTTCTTCGTGCACAAGTTATAGAGCATAATAATGAATGAAATGGACCAAAATGTAAGAAAAATGTTTAGATGCAAAGAAGTTATGGGGAAAAATATATATATGCTTTTTTTCCATAAATTTACGATTTAATTTTTTTTTAAAAAAACACCTATTAATGAAAGAGTATTTCACCAACAATAAAATTTTGGATTCATTTCATTGCCCATATTATTCAAAATATACGTTGAAATTTTTGTGTAAATACCTCTATCAATTTTTGAGATATGCTAACGTCGGAGAATTGTTATGAAAATTAAAGTTTGAGAAAACTGAAGCTCAAGAAAAATTTTAGCTGAGAAAAATGTGACCCTAGATGATAGATCAGGTCTTAATTTCCTTAGAAAGGATAAATTGTTTTGGAAAGAGGAAGGTCTGAACTTAGGATTCCTTAAATTAGTTGGATCAGTCTCTCTAAACATTCTTGTACTCTCTCTAATAAAAATGTTATACCAGTAAACGCCTTGAAGGGCCTTGGCGTACAAAATTTACGAAATATTAGCCTTTGGCGTAAATAAAACATTTTTTATGAATCTATCTTGCGATGCTTGGTGAGTGTTTTGGCGATTAATCCATGGCATGCGACTCAAAGCATCCAAAAATCGAATTTAGTTTTTCAACTTTTTCTTTTTCATAAAACTACACTTAAAGTCACCAAAGCAGGCATCAAATTTTATATCTATTTAAATCATTGCGTTTTTGAATTATCGCATTTGCATGCCTCTGAAAGTACAGACGGTCAACCTCTTGTTGGATGTCACTCAAAATTTTGTTAGCTAAAGATGTTACTTCTATGTACGGAATTTGTTGTTAACATGCTAATTTATATTCGAACAGGTAGACAGCATACTACCTCTGAACTGATTTTGTTCAAAATTTGATAGGGGTCTGCAAATTTAGTTTTAAGCCTGTATAGTAACTTTCGCGAGCTCAAAACGTTTTTGAATTATCGTTGTCACAGACTAATACACATTTCATAAAAATGTGTTTTTCGAACTCGGAAAGGTCTGAAAAGTGGAAATTTGTCAAAATCGTGAGTTTGAATGTTTTGACGATCAATATTCTTTCTTTGTTCTTCGTGTACGAGAAATAAAAATAACTCCAGAATATTAATTGAAGGGTTTGCTGAAAAAAGATGAAATACTTTTTCATTTATAAGCGTTTTTAAAGAAATTAAGCTGTGAATCTATGGTGAAAATTCATGTATACGCATAGTTTTACCCGTCACTTCTTTGTATCTCAAAATTTTTCTTACATTTTGGTTCATTCCATTCATCATTATGCTCTACAACTTGTGCACAAAGAAAAACAGGATGGCTGCAATACCATTTTGTGTAGAGTGTTAACCGGTTTGCTTAAATTTCATTAAAACTGATTACAAATTTTCCTATTTCTCAAAATATATTATATTTTCAAATAATTGTTTTTGTATTTATTGTGTTTATTATTAACAATACATCTAAAAACTCTAAAAAAATTTCTAAAAAATCCAATTTTTCATAATTTTTCCTTTGAACGAAGTCGGATATCTTAATTCCTAATAAACATTAAATGCAGTATGCGTCAAATTTTAATTGTAAGTGTTTTTCAAATAAATCTAAATTGTTTTATTTTTTATGGATATAAATAGGTAATGACAAAACGAATTGAAGGGTTTGATGCAAAAAGGAGATAACTCCATCTCTTCAAGTTTGCAGAAAGCCGTAAAAAACGTCTGAAAATTCTAAATTCCCAAAAGACAGACAGATCCATCCTTTGAGTAACTAAGACTTGACTTCTTAGTTCTCGCATTCTATTGTGACCAAATGAACAAATATTTTTATTTACTACTTGATAGTGCATGTAACTCTGAATTCCCCCAAGCTGGAGCTGTATCCTTTGTTGCAGCAAACTCTTCAATTTTTGTCATATGATTAATTTTATAACGTCGGATTACTACAATAGGTGAAGCTTATAACATCATAATCAAAAGAACTGATTAAAGAAGGCTAATGGCATATTATTACGCCGAATTAAATAGCTCTAACATTACTTCAATGCACAATATTTCAATTTAATTATTACCAGCGGGTGACCGAGCTCTGCTCGGAGAAAACAGGTATCGAAGCTAACTCGAAGATTTAAATTTTCAATTGTGATTTATAAAAACAATACATGCCATAAGAAAATTTGTGAAACCATTGGTGAAAAGATAACCGGTTAAAGTGCACCATTGTAAACTATTCTAAACAAAGTTAGAGTTTGGAAAGGGAACTATTCTATACAAAGGTAAAGTAAAGGTAAAGGTTGAAGTTCAATATTTTTGACAAATTTATTTAGAAAAACCAAACATATATACATACATAAGAAACATATTATAAACCTATAACAGCATAAACATAAAACTTTATTAGTTCGCCATATTGGCTATAGATGGCAGCACGTTACCGCTTGAAAATTTAAGTAGCCATTATTGCGAACTAATAAAGTTTGAAAATATCCTATCTGTAACTCCGAACTGCTCGACCGTAGCGCTTCAAAACCGGCGCCAATCGATTCCTCGTGGCCAAAAACCCCAGACCCTCAAGTTTACCGGAGTTTATTAATTCTGGGGCGATTTTCGACTTGGCAACCATTCCTCGTATTATAGTATTAGATAGATTATTATTGCTAGCTGATACCCGACGCGTTGCTTCCGCAGAAGAAATAATCTTGGAAATATCGCTTTGAATTTGAAATAGTTATCTTATTTAGTTAAGAATGATATTTATTTTCTTGTCGCAATGAATACATTCATTGAAAAGAAGGATATATAAATGAGAAGCAAATAAATAGTACCTATTCTATTTTTATTATTCTATTCTACAAACAAATATTCATTTTTATGTATTAGATTTGTGCATTCTTTTTGAATTGTAATGCTTGGTGTTCTGTCAGAATGGTGATAAAAGGAACTATTTATTGTATCTCATGCTTCGTTTAGTATTCGTTCAGAATTCTCAAGTTTAATATTAGAAAATGGGATTAAAATATTTCTTTTTAAAATTGAATACACATAGAATATATATTTATACCATAAAATTTTTAATATAGTTGAAAAGACAATTTTTTTAAAACTTAGATGGTACGCAATTGTTGTAATCTAATTTTTTCGGAAGTTGCCGCAAAAAAACGCTAAAATTTTATAAATGTTTTGTTTCAAACTTATTGAACTGATTACCCTAAAACTTTCTTTCCCACTCTCTAACAAAATTATTACCTCAGAGAAAGACGTACATTGCATTTACGTACAATAGCTCCGAAATATTGCTTAACTTGAATTTAGCATCTTTACTGAATCTGTTGCGTCTCCTTGGAGAGTTATTTGGTGATTAATCAATCCATGGGTAATAGATACGGTAAATAGATCCAAAAATATTTTTTATATATTAGATAATTTACTATGCCTATAACCATCCCGCGCAAGTAATAAGTAGTCAATTTTTCATCGGAATCGGATGAGCGGTACGTCAGCGCATAAGAGACATGCAGAAAAACACTCATTTTTATTGATATAGATTAAGTTACTTTTACTTATCAATTTAATAATTAAACTTCTCAATTAATAAAAAATATCTTGTAGATTAATGTATTTTCTATTAAATTCTGTTGAGGAATCCAATTGTAAAAATAGGAACATTATAAAAATGTTCTTTATTTCGCTTGTCATAAGAATCGTACTACAAAAATGGCTGCTCATATCATCAAATGTTTAAGGTATCCGACTACGTTAAAAACTCTGCTTATCGACTACATTGGCGAATTTTTTTAAATTGTTATTTCTTGGAATCAAGACTTTCCTCTTTTCAAAACTGTTTATCTTTTTTAGGAAAAGTAAGGTCTGATATATTATCCGGGGTCACATGTTTTTACTGCCAAAATTTGCCTTTAACTTCAATTATCTCAAAATTTTAATGATGACAAAAAAATCTCTACAATTAACTCTGAATATCTGAAAAACTAATAGAGGCATTTGCCTAAAAATGCCAGGTTGTTTTTTTAAATAATATGGGCAATGAAATGAACCAAAAGTTTTAGTGTTGGTGAAATACTTTTTCATTTATAGGTGTTTTTAGAAAAATTAAGTAGTGAATTGATGGGAAAAAATACAAATATATTCATATTTTTACCCATAACTTCATTGCATCTCAAAATTTTTCTGAGATTTTGGTTCATCATCGTATTCTATAACTTGTGCAAAGAGAAAAATAGGATTACTTCATTACAATTTTGTGTAGAGTGTTAACCGTTTTGGTTCAGTTTTCTTAAAATTTGCAACAGATTTCCCTATTTCTCAAAATATATTTTTAAATAATTTATTTGTATTTTGCATCATAATTGACAATATATCTAAAAATCGTAGCTTTAAATAGTGTTTTAAAAATTCAGTTTTTCAAAAAATTTACTTCGAACGTAGTCGGATACCTTAACCGCAAATTGTGTAAACATTCTTAAGCCTTGCTGCAAATATTAAAGCAATCGATTCTATTAAATGATAACTTCGTCTACATTCTGTGTTTACTTTCTCGTATGCATGATCTAAATTGATTGAAAAAATGAAATTTCGTGTGTAATGCAAGAAAATTCGTTGCTTTTAAAATTTTCCCATATTTTGTTTTATCGGAAAGCACTTTTCTGACTTCCGCCTCTGTTAACAAAACCACTTGACACCTATCGATACACCATTAGAATCTGTTGAAAGTTGTAATGATTGATACTTCTTTATCTTTGCGTGTATCTATCAGAAACCAATAGTTGAGGAAGAAATGACAAGTAATGTGTCACGATACTGGCACTAAAAGGCAATTTAGGAGGGCTAAATCTCGTTATAAACGCTGTAAAAGACATATGCAGAAAACTATCATTCGAACCACCGGTGGGGAACGAAACAGATTTCGAAAACGAAACTGTTAATCGTTTTGCAAAAGACTTTAAAAAGCATAATGGCAGTCCTAAAGATGGCCGAAAGCAGCGAAGCGTGACAATCCATGAACAGAAGTTCTAACACGAAAGCTAAAAAAGAATAAACAAATAAATGAAAAGGGGAAAGGGGAAAGATGATACTGCAAGCTCAAATGAAAAAAGAAAAAAAAATATTAATCGTCAGGATGTTTTGATACAAGATTTTTTTTTTTTTAAAGAATATTCTTTGTATTTAGCTTTCTTGCTCAAAAAATTATCGTTTGCAGGAAGCATGAAAAACATAATGGATTGGTGTGAATGTCCAAATGTCATCCAGATGTGGCAAATAGAATGTTTAAAAAAATGGCAATGTGGGAAGGAAAATTGTGTAGGAGGGTGTACTGTGAGATAGGCGTATAAGTGGAACTGCCGCGTAACATTATTAGAACAATAAGAACGTTTAAAGAATATAGAATTTCATTCGTTTCGAGATCATTATATACAGTAGTTGATTTGTTCATTCTATCTTTACTAATTTATTTGTTCTGCAGTAAAAAAAGAAAATTTTTAAGAAGAAGATTTTTAATGTATTTGAGAACAAGAAGATTTTTAAAAAAAGTTTAACATTAAAAATCCAAATTTTTTGCAGTAGGTTATTAATATATATTTAAACTTGTTTCAGTGATAAAAAAACCATTTTACACTAATTATCAATTAATTAATTAGCATTTAATGAGCTAATTAGCCTATTTTTTGAAACACGATATCTTAAGTTCTAATTTGTACAGACATTCTATTTGGAAACGATGCCAAATATTAGTCTTCATGTTGTCTGTCTGAATCAAGTTATAAAAATGTATAGTTTTTCTTTTAATCAATTTTTTCATCAACGATGAATAGAAAAAGAGAGATTATTTTCTGTAATTTTAACATTTAAAAAGCTTAAAAAATTTGCTTCTCTAAGTATGACTTCGATTAAAACACAAATAATCCAATGTTTCATACATAATATTTTGATATATAAATCATTGTATTTGATTAATTTTTGTTGGGTTTTGATTGTTGGAATGAAGCAACATGGTGGGAAAATATCATTCTTCATAAAATGAGTTTTAAAAAAACTAAAAATAGAGTTTTTAGTTAAAGTACCTCAAGGAAAATCCTTATAACTCGAGAAATATTCCGATTATTGACAACATCTTGGTATCATTTGAAAGCTAAATGATCAGAAAACATTTTGAAGCAATAAAAATATTCGATATTTTGAACAATTTTTAAAGTTTCAAATGTGTACGTACATTTTAAAGGAGAAAATTGTTTGTTGTTTTTGTAAGCGGCTGAACAAGACGAAATGTATTTAAGCAAAACCTGCAATTGATTTGTTCGGGATTTGTATTTTTCAATGCTTGTTAATGCCTTCCAGTTTTCTAATGATTACTAACTAATTTTACTTGCTCGTATACGTACTAGTATAGAGAATGTACAGTAATCTTCAAAAAATTCGAGCTCGATATTTTGACGATCTCCACATTTTTAATCACCCTAAGTTCAAAAAACACATTTTTAGGAAATGTCTTTACGTATATCTGTCAGCATGTAATAAAAGATAACTCAAAAATGTGCTTAATAGTTGAAATTTGATATTCAGTCGTTACACCGAATTTGCCGATTCTTATCAAGTTTTGAGTAAAGTCTATTAAGAGGAAGTCCGTTTTTCCCAGTGATCGAATACAGGTTAACATGATAACAACAAAACGAAGAAAACTAGATCGATGGTACACAGAAGTTCGGTTCGGTAGGAGATTTTATTCTAAATTTATCAAATGCTTGGCGGAGAGTTTAAACGAACTAGAAGTGTTTTTATTTTGCAGACATAGGTTGATAACTTGCATGTAATGTAAGTAATTTTTAGCAATATTCTATGGAATTAGTTATGTGTATTCTAAGCGTCTTTATGGAGTAATTTGGCTAGAAAGTGACGAAAATTTAAGTATTTCGCCAGTGAATAAAACAATATATTTGATATAATATAAGCAGACATCCATTTCTAAAACAACAACAACAACAATACATAATATATTTCATATAACATATGCAGACATATATATATATATATATATATATATATATATATATATATATATATA
>JAPMOQ010063430.1:29661-47345 GCA_026543055.1 Argiope trifasciata
CTCGGTAAAATCACTGATTTGATGGAGACGGGATCAAATGACGTTTTAGTTGTAAAAGCTAATTTAAACGATGCGTTTGGTGCGAAAGAGCGATTATTGCCTTTTGTTCAGCAGCAAGTTATAAAGCATATTGATCTCAATACAAAATCAATTGAGGTTGATTGGGATCCAACCTTTTAGGGGCGGTAGCATGGTTCAACGGTTAAAAATCGGCGTTATTAGCCTTTTTCCTGCGATGTTCCAAGCTATTACTGATTATGGGGTAACAGCGCGGGCAGTCAAACAGAATCTGCTCGATATTGCATACTGGAATCCACGTGATTTCGCGCAAGATAAGCATAATACGGTGGACGATCGACCTTATGGCGGCGGCCCAGGAATGCTTATGATGGTGTCACCGCTTCGTGACGCGATTGCCGCTGCAAGAGCAGCATTGGGTGATGGGACTAAAGTCATTTACCTGTCGCCTCAAGGCCGCAGACTTGATCAGAAAGGTGTGTCTGAATTGTCTGTGAACTCCAAATTAATTTTGATTTGTGGGCGTTACGAAGGTATTGATGAACGTGTAATTCAAACCGAAGTCGATGAAGAATGGTCTATCGGTGATTATGTGGTAACGGGCGGCGAATTGCCTGCTATGGTGCTTATTGACGCATTGTCGCGTTTTATTCCCGGGGTATTAGGGCATGGCGCGTCAGCAGAACAAGATTCGTTTGTGGTAGGTTTACTTGACTGCCCACATTATACACGACCAGAGGTCTTAGAAGGGATGGCAGTGCCGGCGGTATTACTTTCCGGTCACCATAACGAGATTCGTCGTTGGCGACTCAAGCAGTGCCTTGGACGAACATGGCTAAGAAGAAACGATCTTCTACAAGGCCTAGCTCTGACTGATGAAGAGCAAAGGCTACTTGCTGAATTTAAGAACGAATTTAGTATTAAGTAGCAATATTTATAGTTCAGTTTAACTAGGAAAGAGATGAATATGAAAAATGAAATTATTAAGCAGCTTGAAGATGAACAACTAAAAAACGATCTCCCTCTATTTCGCCCTGGCGATACAGTGGAAGTCAAAGTTTGGGTTGTGGAAGGGAACAAAAGACGTCTTCAGGCCTATGAAGGTGTTGTGATTGCTATTCGCAATCGTGGTCTACACTCTGCTTTTACTGTTCGCAAAGTATCGAATGGTGAGGGTGTTGAACGGGTATTTCAAACCCATTCGCCTGTTATTGATTCAATTCATGTGAAGCGCCGTGGTGCGGTGCGCCAAGCGAAACTGTATTATTTACGTGCGCTTAAAGGTAAAGCAGCGCGGATTAAAGAACGCCTACATTAAGCAGCAATGCAGTGTCATTAATCCGATTTAAAAGCCGCAAGTGCGGCTTTTTTTAGGCTTGATTACTTGCTAAAATGGCTTCAGCACATGCCGCTGCGCTGCTCCAGGCCCATTGAAAGTTAAACCCACCCAACCAACCCGTTACATCCACCACTTCTCCAATGAAGTAAAGGTTAGGGTACGAATTGGCGGCCATGGTTTTTGATGCGAGGCATGCTGTGCTAATGCCGCCCAACGTCACTTCAGCCGTCCTATACCCTTCAGTCCCATTTGGAACGACCTGCCAATGGGTTAGATTGTGGATGAGGTGGGTTCGGTCTGCATCAGTTAATTGATTGAGTGGCACGTCTGGCCATCCATTGTGTTCAGCAAGGACATCAATCAGTCGTTTTGGTAATAAACCCTGCAGCGCTTTTCTTATCGTTTGTTTAGGGGATGTGCGCTGTTTGGCAGTAATAAATTTTTGGACAGCCAAATTAGGGAGTAAATTAATTGTGATCGGTTCGCCGGGTTGCCAATAGCTAGAAATTTGCAATATCACCGGGCCAGATAAACCACGATGTGTAAACAATAGGCTTTCTGTAAATTGTGTGCCATTTTTTGCCGTAACGTGAGTAGGAATGGCGATACCAGAGAGCGGATTTAATTTTTCAAGTAAGGTTGGGGCTAGGGTGAATGGAACCAGTCCTGCTCGAACCGGTTCAACGGCGAGGGAAAGGGTTTCGGCCATTTTGTAGGCAGTTGGCGTCGCACCCAATCCAGGCACCGATAGGCCCCCGGTTGCGACCACGACAATTCGGCTGGTTATCCATCCTCGGTTTGTCTCAATCTTGAATCCGTCGTTAAATGGAATCAATCCTTCGCACTGGGTTTGCATGCAAAAGGTTATATCACCTTGTGAACACAAATTTACTAAGAGCGTGACGATATCTTGCGACGTGTTGAGACAAAAAAGTTGACCGTATTCTCGTTCATGCCATGGAATACGCGATTCATTAACGAGCGATAAAAAATCCCAGGGAGAAAAACGACTAAGGGCAGATTTACAAAAGTGTGGATTGGCAGAAATATAATTTCCAGGGGCAGTTAAAAGATTAGTAAAATTGCATTTGCCACCACCCGACATCAAAATTTTCCGTCCTGGCCGCTTTCCATTATCGATTACTGTTGCGCCTAGGCCATACTGAGCCAGCCTGGCCGCACAAAAAAGTCCGGCTGCGCCAGCGCCAATGATTGTAATTGAATTCATAATAATCTATTGAGTGAATGCTCCCCATACGATACCATATCCTACAAAAAAAATTAATGGTAGTTAAGCAATAGCACAGTGATTTCATAACACGGGTTTGTTGGTCCCAATTAGATTAGACTTTGCGTATTTGAGAGACTTCTTCCTATGCTAGAAAAAAATGTCATATCAATCGGTCACGACGAGCAAGGTAACCCTATTCGGCGAATCAAAAGTTTTGTTCGTCGTCAAGGCAGATTGACGAAAGGGCAGGCGATGGCAATCGAAGAATTATGGCCAAAATATGGTGTACCCTATCAACATTTAGGGAATGTGGATTTGTCGTCGATATTTGAACAAACGGCGCCGGTGATTTTTGAAATTGGGTTCGGTATGGGTCATTCACTGATTGAAATGGCCAAGCAGAACCCACATAAAAATTATTTGGGTATTGAAGTGCACCAGCCCGGTATTGGAACGTGCTTAATGGGTATTAAGAATGAACGGCTTAGCAATGTACGACTGATTTGTCATGATGCCGTGGATGTCCTCACTGTGATGATCGCTGATGACACTTTAGCGGGGATTCAGCTCTTTTTCCCGGATCCTTGGCATAAAGCTCGCCATCACAAGCGCCGACTTTTTCAATTACCTTTCGTCAAACTGGTTGCGCAAAAACTTGTTACAGGCGGAGTGTTACACATGGCAACGGATTGGCAAAATTATGCGGAGCACATGCTGACTGTTATGAATGACATAGCCGAGTTTCGTAACCTTTCGCCAACCGCTACGTACGTCGTTAGGCCAGATTCAAGACCAATGACGAAATTTGAACACCGTGGAGCACGACTCGGTCATGGTGTTTGGGATCTTATGTTCGAAAAGCGCTAAAGTTGCGAGTAGGGCAAATACGCATCGTGATTCATGCAAGCGATTACCGTAACTGGCTGTCTTTGCTTCCTCGACGATTATAGAGAGAGTTCATTTTTTGTTGCGCTTTGTCACGCTCCAATTGACAAGTAATGCAATATAAAACACCCGGCAGCGCTTCGCGCCTTGCCTTAGGGATGGGATCGCCGCATTCGTGGCAAAACTTTGCGCTTTCCTGTGATTTATTAATACGGCTTCTGACGTGATCAATCGCGTCAGCAATGGTGCTTTCAATTTGTTTATTTACCGCATCATCCGATGCCCACCCGCTGGCCATGATTTATCTCCATTTGTTTATCGGAGTCTTATAGATATGTGGTTTTATAATTATTTTTCAAGGGTTTATTTGACTAATAGGATTTATTAACGCCTAATTTTATGGATTTGTTTTAAGCGTGGCCACAAACCTGGCTCCGCCCAGCCCGCTGGTCATCACAAACGTATTGCCATAGTGGAATTCGCAAATGAGTTTAACGTACGCCAAGCCAAGGCCATAACCTTCTTTATTGACTGTTTTTTTTATATCCAGTCGAAAAAAAGGCATAAAAATTTTATCTCTGTCATTTAAAGGAATACCAGGCCCATCGTCATCAACGGTGATAATGACCATTTCATTTTTCACGCTAATATTTAAAATAATTTTGCTGCTAGCGTCCTTGAAAGTATATTACAGTATATTTTTGGTGACAGTATCGGCCAGCTTTGTGTCGATCGCGACTTTTTTATCTTGGCAATCGTAGTGAAAGGTAAACTTTTCTGGTTTTAGTGGCAGTAATGATGCACATAATTCATTACACCAGTCTTGCAATGATACCGTTCGCAGATTGAGTTCAATTTTATTTCGTTGCATCTTAAAATAAGTCAGGCTTGTTTTAATCGAGGATTCAAGTTCATCGACATCGCTGGCAATACTATGAAGCAATGTTTTTTTGTGTAAATTCGTGTCTTCACTTTCATACATTCCTAATGCAAACCGAATCCGCGCTAACGGAGTACGCAATTCGTGTGCCATAGCGTGGGATATGATTTGACTCGCGGTGACTAAATGCTCAATGTGTGTGGCCATGGTATTTAATATATTAGAAGGCGATTTCAATAACCAGCTATTAACATGGTTAACCCGCGCTTTTAAGTTGCCAGAGCCAATCTGTTCCGCAACGTGCCGCATCTTAAATAGATCGTTCCAAAATGTACGGAAAGCAAAATAAATTAATATAAAACAGATGACGGCACTAAAAGCAGACCATAAAAGAATAAAAAAACTAAACGATAAGGTATTCGATTCGAGAAGACTTGGTATTAAAATCGGTCCCAATTTTAACATTTTGTTCTCATTTAAAGGAATATATAAACTATCCTCTTCATCATCGAACGCGAATTGAAATTGATTTAATTTAGTGCTTGATCTGAATTTTTTCGTCATGGGTAGCACCTCGATAGGGTAACCAAAATACGGTTGAAGCGACTGAACTATCGCCTCGATAGGCTGGTCTTTATGATGCTCGATCTCATTTAAAATTAAGGTGACAGTACCCCGCTGGGTTTCATACAACACGGTCTTGTCGTCGGGGACATCCGTGATGGATTTTGGTAACGCATCAAAAACCAGCAACGCACTGTACGCAATAATACATTGAAGAATTAGTAGAGTAGCAAGGTAACTAATAATACGGTTATTTAAAAAAATAGATTTGCTTGGCAATTTGTTCAACACGATCCTTCCTCTTTTAAAAAAAGGTATCCTTTGCCTCTGACTGTTTTAATACGGCTCGGATTATCAGGATTATCAAGCAATTTACGCCGTAATCGAGAAATGCGTGCATCAATCGAGCGATCAGTACCATCAAAGTCAATGCCCCTTAATTGTGAAAATATATCATCTCGGGACAAAATGTGGCCGGCATTAGATGCTAATAAATGCAGCAGATCGAATTCGGCGGTGGTGAAGTCGATTTCTACTTCATTTAACAACACTTTGCGGTTCTCTGCATTAATGATTAAACCATTAACACCTTGGATTTGTGAGGAGGTCTGCTCTGACGAAACGGCAGTGCCCACGCAGTCGGTTGTGGATTTTCGTCTTAGTAAGGCACGAATTCTCGCCAATAATAATCGTGGCTCAACGGGTTTAGCCAAGTAGTCATCAGCCCCAATTTCTAGACCAACAATTTCATCAATATCTTCGTCGCTCGCGGTCATAATGATAATGAAACCATTATACCAAGGACGGATACTACGGCAGATTTCAAAACCGGACTTGTCTGGCAGCATTACATCAAGAATAACCAAGTCGGGTTTAAGCGATTTGACCCGTTCTTCCGTATTTTTTCCTCGATCATGAAGATCCACATAATAGTCGTGACCGCATAGGTACGCTTGAGTTAATTTGGCTAAACGATAATCATCTTCTACAATTAATATTTTTGTCATGGTGCTGCCTGAGTTTATTATCAAGATTTTGATTGATTCGTGTTGTGATCACGTCAATTAATCTGATATCACAGTAATTTACTTCTTTGTTACACAAAATATACAAAGTTGGTATATTATACAATTGTAATTTCTTATAGCATAATTGCCATTCAAATTATTTTAAAATTTTCAATAAATTATGCGTAACATTTTATCAAGGTACAAAGGCAACTCGTTGAGTTATTCGTTTGCGCCCTATAGACCCTTGGTCTTATGTGATTTTGATGGCACCATCAGTTTAGGCGATGTGACGGATAACTTACTAACACAATTTGCAAAAAAAACGTGGTTAAGTATCGAAAAACAGTGGTTTAAAGGACATATTGGTTCAAAAGAATGTCTGCGCAAACAAATTTCATTGATTAATGCAAGTGAAACGCAAATTAATCAAGCCCTTGATCAGATCAAAATTGATCCCTCATTTATTACTTTTGTTGATCAACAAAAAAACGATTACACGGTACAAATAGTGAGCGATGGGCTTGATTATGCGATTAACTATATTTTAAAACGCCATGGGTGTGGCGTCGTGCCAATCCTTGCCAACAAATTTTACCCTCTTCAGGGATGTCATTGGAAAATTGATTTTCCTTACTCATCCTCATCCTGCTTGACAGCAAGTGGGAACTGTAAATGTAAACACGTAAAAAACCAACGGAAGCACGCAAAACCCATCTTTTATGTTGGGGACGGGACCTCTGACTTTTGTGTATCGCATACCGTTGATTTGGTTTTTGCTAAAGATAAATTAATCGACTATTGTAAGCAGAATAAAATAAATTATTATCCTATTAATGGCTTTGAGGATGTGTTGGCCTTATTGCAGACTCAAGTAACCTCCTATTTTTGGCAAAACCCACGGGTTCGTAATTATGATCAGTGATTCATCCTATTTCAATTTAGGCAGTCGCAATGGCGTATTACTCATTCATGGATTAACCGGCACGCCAAATGAAATGCGTATTGTTGCTAAAGGCCTCCACAAAGCAGGCTTTACCGTATTTGGTATGCAATTGGCGGGTCATTGTGGGACTGAGGAAGATTTACGCAAAACCACTTGGCAAGATTGGTATAAAAGTGTTCAAGAGGCAACCGATTTCTTGGCAACCAAAGTGGATAACATCTTTGTTGTTGGGCTATCCATGGGGGCCTTGTTAGCTTTAAATCTTGCCGCAGATCGTCCATCACAGATTAAAGGATTGGGTATTTATGGTGCGACATTTCGTTATGATGGGTGGAGTATCCCATTTTATGCAAAAAATTTCTTTTTTTTACTGACCTGGTTAAAAAGATTTAACCTGTTTCAAAAAGCCTGCTTTATTGAACAACCCCCTTATGGCTTGAAGGATGAACGTATTCGTGCAACCGTATCGGCCAGCATGCTCAGTGGTGACAGTGCTTCAGCGGGGTTAGCAGGAAACCCATTTTCATCTTTGGCTGAAATGCAATTGCTGGTTAAAGTCGTTCGGAAAAAATTACCATTAGTGAAGTGCCCCTGCTTAATTATCCATTCAGATAACGATGATATTGCGGATATTAAAACTAATGCTCGATTAGTCGAAAAAGAAGTTTCTGGACCGACTAAATTAGTTATCTTAGATAAAAGCTATCATCTCATCACTATTGATTGTCAACGCAAAGACGTAATCAGAGAAACCATCGAGTTTTTCAATGCTATTTTAGGGGATGAAATACCAACATGACGCCATTAATCATTTCATTATGGATTGCGAATGTAAGTCTCGACACGATTGGCCAGGTTGCCTTTAAGTATGCAGCAGTTTCATCGAAGAACGAGACAACTTGGCATTATTGGTTTAATTTATTCGCGAATTATTGGCTTTGGATTGGCATCAGTGCGTATCTAATCGAATTTTTTCTATGGTTGGCGTTCTTAACACTGGTTCCCCTATCAAAAAGCATTTTGCTCAGTTCAATTAACATCATCACGATTATGTTGGTCGGACGGCTTTTATTTTGTGAACTACTCACCGGGTTTCGCATTATTGGTATGATCCTGATCACAGTGGGCGTTATTTTTGTAGGGACATTATAATGGGTAAATTTTATTTAGTGGGCTTTGCGTTATTGCTTTTTTTTGATACGATTGCGCAATGTAGTTTTAAAATGACCGCCATTGAAGCCGAACCACTGGAGTTCAGCGCAGCGTGGTTATCGCGTGTTTTTACTAATAAGTGGATTTATATTTCAATCTTAGGTTATGTTTTTACCTTTTTTAATTGGATGATCTTGTTAAAAAAAGCGCCAGTTGGTCCGGCATTCGCTGCATCGCACATGGAAATTGTGACAGTGATGATTCCTTCAATTTGGCTTTTTAACGAGCAAATTACTTTGGGAAAATTGTTGGGCGCCCTATTTATTGTGAGCGGGATTATCTTTTTGGCGTTAGCTGAAAAAAAGATCAATCATCAGCAACGGTGCAATGACGAATAAATGGGTACGCATTGCCGTTAATAAAAATGGTTTAGATTAGAAAGAATAAAAAAGCCCAGCGTACGCCGAGGGCACGACTTTCTTTGTGGTTAGTGGACCATGAGACAGATCGCCTGTAAGCCACTCTGCTTTGATGCCGGCGAAGATGCCGATCGATTGCGTTAATAAATATTGACCGGTGACTTCACTATTAGGGATTAATGCACTGTTGGCAGTATAATACTTCAATCCTGAACGCTGTGATTCAGAGTGCGATACGCCAAAATAATACGTATTATGCCGATGATTTGACCAGGTAACGCCCATTTTAAACAATACAATCCACTGATCGCCGAAAAGCGGCGCATTATAATCGAGATTAACCAGCAAGCTTTGACTTTCATTTAAAACATCATGACCGATATTTGCCGAGAAGCTCCCTATGTTAGTATCAAACGCGTATTCCAATACAGCCAACAACGTCGGATGTCGCTTAGTCAGCTGTGATAATTGCCAGTCCTTAGAATCGTTGGGCCGGAATTCATTGGATAAATAATTTAGACTTAAAGTCACATTTTGGTCGTCGTCATTCAAGAGATAGACGCCAGCTGCGGTATTTTCAAAGTAGACGATGCCGTTGTCATAATTAATATAGGGCATGGGGTAGTATTGCTGCTTATACCGTTTGTAAGGCGCATTTTCCCAGCCTAAGCCAAGCCCAATTATAGTTGGCATTTTACCGAGTGCTGTGGATGGAAAACAGACTACGGTGATGATAACGAAAATAAGTTTATGCATACGCGCCACGAAGGATAAAAAAGTGATTATAAAGGGGAATGATTCAAAAAAGAAGCAGTTAGTTACAAAAGTTACACATTTTGTATACATTGTTTTAAACCCATTGATCTGATAATACCCTGTGAATGATCGCCAACTACTAAAAATTTATGGGGTAAGTTATGAGTAAACCAACGTCAAAAATAATCCATAGCCGTCCTAGCGACAAAGAGCTGTTAGCAGATGAGGCAAAGTATTGCTCTTTTGGCGACACGGTACATTATGTAGAACCACCTAAGATTTTCGATGGCTGCGAAGGAAGCTACATGTACGATAAAGAGGGGAAACCTTATTTAGACCTGCAAATGTGGTATTCGGCTTGTAATTTTGGTTACGCTAATGAGCGGCTTAACACTGTACTAAAAAATCAAATTGATACCTTGCCACAATGTGCAAGCCAGTACCTTCATCCAACTAAAATCGAATTGGCTAAAACCATTGCTGAAGGAATGAAATCCCGATTTGGTTATGAAGGTCGCGTTCATTTTAATGTAGGCGGTTCACAATCCATAGAAGATTCACTGAAACTTGTTCGAAATGCAACAGGTGGTAAAACATTAATGTTTGCTTTTGAGGGTGGTTATCATGGTCGAACGCTAGGTGCTTCTTCGATTACATCAAGCTACCGTTATCGTCGCCGATTTGGTCATTTTAGTGACCGAGCGATGTTTGTGCCCTTTCCTTATCCATTTAGACGGCCAAAGGGCATGACAGCAGAAGAATATGGTGATCATCTCGTTGCGGATTTTGCACGATTATTTGAAACAGAATATCATGGTGTATGGGATCCAAAAGCAAGGCAGGCCGAATATGCGGCATTTTATGCTGAACCCTTACAAGCGACGGGTGGCTATATTATTCCCCCAGTAAATTATTTTAAAGGGCTAAAAAAAGTATTGGATCAATACGGTATATTATTTGTTGTGGATGAAATTCAGATGGGTTTTTATCGAACCGGTAAACTTTGGTCCATCGAACATTTTGATGTGAAACCTGATGTTGTGGTTTTTGCTAAAGCGCTCACTAACGGCTTAAATCCATTGGGGGGCTTGTGGGCACGTGAGGAATTGATTAATCCCACGGTTTTTCCACCCGGTTCAACGCATTCAACCTTCGCTTCGAATCCACTTGGCACCGCAGTGGGGCTTGAAGTATTAAAAATGACAGCGGAGAAAGATTATGAATCCATAGTAATGGATAGCGGTGCTTACTTTTTAGAAGGCTTAAAAACATTGCAGAAACGCCATAAAGAAATTGGTGAAGTGGATGGTTTAGGCCTAGCGCTGCGCGCGGAAGTATGTACTGATGATAGTTTTACCCCCAACAAAGCCTTAGTTGACAAAATGGTTGATATTGGGATGGCAGGCGATTTGGATTGGAAAGGTCAGAAAATGGGATTGGTTCTTGATATTGGTGGTTATTATAAAAATGTGATTACGTTTGCGCCGTCGCTGCATATCACTAGAGCTGAGATTGATCAGGGCATCGAACTTTTGGATCAATTAATGACGCGGGCTAAAAAAGAGTTGGCTTAATCCATAACGCTTATCTCATGGCTCGCCATCAATGATGGTGCTAGGACTTTATAGACACGACCGCGATGAAATTTATCAATCAATTAGAACCGAGCGAATTAATAGCTAATTTTATCACTAATCCGCCGCATAATTTTGCAACGTGGCTGTCGCCATCGGGTGTGCCTTTATTTTCTGCCCGATTTGATCTTCTTACGACAGCTGATCCTAAATTTGTTAAGCAAATCAAAAAAATACCCTTTTACAGTCATTGGAAAAAATGGTTAACCCCAATGACATGTTTTGTTGGCACGACGGTGTCAGAGTACCTACCCTTAACAGGGGTTCCGTCAGCAAACGTGTTTGCTGAGCAACTTAAACAGGCATATGCTAACCAGTTTGCATTTCTCATCGTAAAAGATATCGCCGACGATTCGCCATTACAGGATGAGCAGGCGAATCATTATTCAAAAGAATTGATAGAATCCTTAAAAGCCAAGGGATTTATTGAAGTAGAAGGGCAAGCATTGGCTTGGGTGCCTATCGATTTTGAAAATATTGAAGAGTTTTTATCACGATTTTCTTACAGCCGACGAAAGGATTTTCGAAGAAAGTTAAAATTGCAGAATCAATTATCAATTATTGAGTTACAAAGTGGGGATCACTGCTTTTTTGATACTAACTTATTGAATAAATACTATCAGATGTATCTAAATGTCTACGAACAAAGCGAGATTCATTTTGATTTATTGACGAAAGAATTTTTTTCCCAATTAGTACAAGACCCGG
Source organism: Argiope trifasciata (assembly GCA_026543055.1). NCBI lineage: Eukaryota > Metazoa > Arthropoda > Arachnida > Araneae > Araneidae > Argiope > Argiope trifasciata. The sequence continues at coordinate 41,201 of JAPMOQ010063430.1, forward strand.
CTAACAATGCGATTATTTTTTGTTACTACGCAGCAGAGAAGTTGATTGGATACAACATTTGTTTTGTCTATAACGGCATGTTAGTGGATAAATACATTGGATTTAATTATCCCGAAGCCCGATGTTTTAATCTTTATTATATTAGCTGGTTTCATAATTTACTTTATGCAAAAAAGCATCACTTCACAAAATACATTGCAGGTTGGACAGATCCTAAAGTGAAGGCGCAGCTGGGTGCAACGTTCACTTTTACTAAACACCTTGTTTATATTCGTCATTCCGTATTAAGAATGGTGTTGCGTAAACTGAGTCATCGTTTTGAAAATGATCATCGTTTAATTCCGCTGAAAAAAAAATAGGCTATGGTTCATGAAGACTCCAATTATTCTTAATTTCGATCAAAGCGTCAATCCAATTGAGAATGCGTTAATAGTTAACTTGATGCAATGGCAAGATGATATTCGCTTCGGTTGCTCGATACGTAAATTAAACCGACTGAAGGATTATTTAAATGCAACGTTGCCACAAAATCACGGTACCGTTTTCTTAGGAAGTGGTGATTATCACCATATTTCGCTAATATTAATTGAGCGACTAATCAAAACGCTCACCTTAAAAAAATCAATTCAAGTGATTATTTTCGACAATCATCCTGACAATATGCGCTATTTATTTGGTATTCATTGCGGTTCGTGGGTCAGTCATTTAACTCGTTTACCATTTGTTAGCCATGTGCATGTTGTTGGCATTACTTCGTCCGATGTAAGTTTGAGTAAGCTTTGGGAAAACAAATGGTTACCCTTGATAAAAGGCAAATTGACCTATTGGGGTATTGGAAGCGATATGTCATGGGCTAATCTTATCGGTTTGGGTGATGCGTTTCGCTACTTTACGACACCTGACGACCTGATTACTTCTTTTCTATCCGAACAATATGGCAACAATGAACCTGTTTATCTATCAATTGATAAGGATGTGTTAAGTCCTGACGTGGCGAAAACGAATTGGGATCAAGGCCAGTTTGCTATTTATCATATACTCGATACGATCACTGCATTGGATACACGTATTATTGGCAGTGATATTACGGGTGATGTATCGTTATGGCGATCTAGGCAATGGTTTAAGCGGTGTTTAAGTGCATTAGATAATCAGCCAACTATTGAGTCGAATAAATTGACCGAATTGCAGGTTCAACATCAAAAAATAAATACACTGTTACTCAATCAATTAAATAACGCTCAATTATCTTTGTGAACGAGTCATTATCAAGTATTTGAATCAGTACTTGATAATGACTGCAGGAAGGCGCTTATTCAGATTGAACTTGGACTTGATATTCTTTATTTAATGCTTTGATGGCATAAAGCCAAAAAATGAGAATAACAAAGAATATACCGCCAAAGTAAGGTGTTGCCTCAACAAAGGTAAAAGAAGGCAACATTATAAAAAATGTGGATTGAATAATCCCGCCACCTGATTTACCAAACCGTCCCCCAATGACTTCAACAGCGGCTTGGCCTTTTGTTCTTAAGTCTTTACAAAGTGGGATATAAGCCATGTTCTTTGTTGCATCAAACAACGAGTATTTTGTCGCTTTGCTCAATACATTTTGTACCATACCGATCAATACTGCAGCGGCCAACGGTCCTGAGGCAAATACCCCTGTAAGGTGCATTGCAAGGGTGTTATCAAAGAAAATAAAGGCAAAAAAGGCGATACCCGTAATTAGCATCATTAATGGGGTGATCATAGCAGCAGTAAACCAAGAAACACGTCTCAAAATGTTACTTCCAACGATCATACAGATTATCGCTGCAAAACCTTGCCAAGCTTGAAACTGACCCATGTACATGGTGTATTCTTCTTTAGTTGGATACAATTGTTGGATTTTCGATTTCCATACGCCTTCAACTAGATTCACCGAAACACCGTAGGCTAATACCAATATCGCAATAAGACCTAAGTATTTAGAGGTAAAAATAATTTTAAAACTTTCTCCAATGGATAGTTTTACTTTACTTTTTTTACCTCCTTTATGCGCTGAAGCATCATACAGCGTGGGATCAGTTAACACATTTTTATTCATCCATCGATACAGGCCAATAATTACGACACAACTCATCATCATAATCAGTAGCAAAGGGACATATTTTATATCGTCACTGACTAGCTGGGTATCTTTATGAAGAAAGTAGACGAGGATAAATGCGGTTGTGGGCAACGCGAGATTAGCCAATAAACCGTACATCGAGTAATGACGCTTAGCTTCCTCAGTTTTGGTAATCTGATTAGCGAATTGCCAAAATAGTAAGCTTAGCATCATGCTACCCCAAAGCTCAGCCATGGTGAAAAAAGAGGCATAACTCCACTTACCGGCAATTCTAATAAACCATTTAAAATTAGGGTAATGATCACTGAGGGCGGCGATGGTGTTAGGATCGGGATGAACTAGGTCAGGATAAGGGTACAATAGAAAAGTAAAGAGCGCAAAATAGGCGATGAACGAACCGGTAACCACATAAAAAACCGTTTCCTGTTTTAGCATATCGCATAATTTTACATAGATCACCATAGCGATGACGGCTACCGGCAAAACAATGTAAGTTTTTAAAAAGCTAATTGCCTCAGGCCCGATTGCGGTACAAACAAAGCCATCCTTAATGGATCGAAGCGTTGAGTAATTTAAGAGAATACAAAACATCATGGCTGCCATGGGTAGAAACTTTTTATTCTCATGCCATTCAATTGGCCAAATTACTTTTCTAATTTCTGAAAAATAACCACTACTTTCTATTTTTTCCATAAAATTTTAACTTATGATTAAAGTGATAATGTTGTGTAGAAAAGACTTCGAGAAGTTTAAAAGAAAACCGCGTTTCGTTTAAACAACAATAGCCTACAAGTGTTCTTAACTAAATTACATATTGGATCAAGAAACAATTTAGAGCCTTTAGGTTTAGTCTTAGTTAATTAATAGACCAATCAAAAGACGCGTGCATATCAAAAATATTCTTACGTAAAACAAGCGTTAGAAATTATCAATAGTCAAGATGTCATTATAATAAGCCGTAATAGCGGTGCGAATTGGGACTTTTTAATGTAAAAACTTTATTTTTTCTTAGATATAACAGATTCATAATGCACTACATTCTGCTGAGTTTATCTATCAGATTGCCAATTTATTGGGAATAAACAGGCGTATATGTTCTCAATAAAGTATAAAAGTAACAAAATAGTCTTTCTGGATAAGATTACGTTAGTGGAAGTGATGAGAAGACCACTGACACGTAATGGCGGAAGCGCAGAGATTCGAACTCTGGGAGGGTTTCCCCTCGCCGGTTTTCAAGACCGGTGCCTTCAACCACTCGGCCACGCTTCCGTAATGACGCAAAATATTAAAGGAGCGTGTGTCTTTTGTAAATAAATAATTGCTCTTTTTTTTTCGTTTGCTGTAAAATTCAGCAATATTAACCGGTGAGGTGTGGTTTATTTTACTGAGTTATGTTGGTATTCTATTCAATTGGTTATACTATAAAGCAAACTTATCAATTTCTTTTATTATGATTGAATGTAATGGCCGGCAAATTGCTACCGACGACCAAGGTTACCTAAAAAATTGGCAGGATTGGACACCAGAACTTGTTCACTTACTTGCTAATCAAGATGCATTGCTGTTAACACCAGTCCATTGGGAAGTGATTTTATTTGTTCGGGAATTTTATTTGGAATTTAACACATCACCAGGCATGCGGATGCTGACCAAAGCACTGCAAAAAAAATGGGGTCCTGAGAAAGCAACGAGTCGCTATCTTCAACAGTTATTTCCAAAAGGGCCCGCAAAACAAGCGACACGACTTGCTGGTTTGCCTAAACCGGTTAACTGCTTATAGGTTTGCGAGTGCGATAATGAAATTTACCTTGCCCGTTTTTTTAATTTTTATCTTTATGTATCTTCAATATTCTTTGTGGTTAGGTAAAAATAATTTGCTTGATTTTTTTAAAAATCAACAAGTTATTACTAAATTGCGAAATGAAAATGATGATCTTAGACATCGTAATGATCGTTTATTTGCTGAAACGTCTGATTTGTATGAGGGGATGGAGGCGATCGAAGAGCGCGCCAGAACGAGCCTAGGTATGATCAAACCTGAAGAACACTTTTATCGGCTTATTAGCGAGCCGGAGAAACGATAGATGAACTTAACGCAAACGGTTGTCGCGATTGTGCCTGCAGCCGGGTTCGGCACACGTATGAAGACAACGTTACCAAAACAATATTTAACTATCGGTCATTTAAGCGTTTTAGATCACACGTTAAGCAGGTTATTGCGTTGTCAGGCCATTGACAAAGTTATTGTGGCGATCAATAAATCTGACACGCTTTTTAACACATTAAAGTCAGCGAAGGATCCAAAGGTGCTCACTGTGGTTGGCGGCGCGACCCGTGCTGACTCGGTATTATCAGCGCTAAGTCACGTAAATGACAACGAGTGGGCGCTTGTCCATGATGCCGTGAGGCCTTGCATTACTCAGGAAGATATCAATAAATTGATCCAGACTGTCTTTGATCATAACGAAGGCGGCATTCTTGCTGTACCCATTGTCGATACGGTTAAATGGGTCACCCATAATCAACAGGCGCGTATTGATTCCACGGTCGATCGGCAGTGTTTATGGCGGGCAGTGACCCCCCAACTTTTTTTGGCAGGCCAATTGAGAGTGGCCTTGAGAACTGTCAGCTTAAATCAGGTACCCATTACCGATGAAGCTTCCGCGATTGAATACATCGGCGGTCATCCGTTAATCATTCATGGTCGTTCTGATAATCTGAAAATAACACATCCAGAGGATTTGCCATTGGCCACCTGGTTTTTAAATGAGCAAGCGGTAAAGCGAGAAAATGATAAGGAAAGTGAATGCGAATAGGGCAAGGGTTTGATGTACATAAATTTGGGGGCGTGGGTCCAGTGGTGCTTGCAGGGGTGATGATTCCTTATGATAAAGGGTTAGTGGCACATTCCGATGGTGACGTGGTATTGCATGCAATAATTGATGCGTTACTGGGCGCCCTTGCATTAGGAGACATTGGAAGCCTATTTCCTGATACGGATGTCGCCTTTAAAGATATCAATAGCCGACATTTACTTTGCATTGCTTATCAACAAATCTTATGCCAAGGATACCAATTAGGTAACTTGGATGCGACAATCATTGCAGAACAACCTAAAATGATGCCACATATTACATTGATGAGGCGCAATATCGCGGAGGATCTGCACGTTGCCATGAATAAGATTAGTATTAAAGCGACCACTACGGAAGGGCTGGGTTTTACCGGTCGCGGCGAAGGCATCGCGTGCAGTGTAACGTTATTTCTTGAAAAAAAACAGAACGTGTCAGCATGAAAAGGGTACACTTTGCTTTCCGATGCGTGCTCTACACTCAAGCGATAAATCAGGGACTGGCTCGGCCGTTAGTCAGTGAAAATGCGTTTAACACCCCAAATGAAGCCTTAAATTTTATAATTGGAGCGTTTACAGCCTTCATAACATCGCTTGTTTTGGTTCAACCTAGGTGTGTGCATCGTCAAGCGATTTAGGATCGGTAGACCAAGTGATTCAGTATGGTGGCAAAATGACCAACACGCACAACCCCGGTTTTAGTGACCTACAGGTCTTTTTGCGGCCACTATTTTGCGGGAACTCATTTGTTAATTTAGTCAGGTATCGCCATAATGTTTAAGAAAAAAAGGCAATCACTTCTTACTCAGCTACAACGACAAGGCATCAAAGATGGGCCGATTTTAAAGACGCTGGCATTAGTTCCTAGAGAACGGTTTATTGATGAAGCCCTGTCTCATCAAGCTTATGACAATCGCTCCCTCCCTATTGGTGCTGGACAAACTATTTCTCAGCCCTATATTGTTGCAAAAATGACAGAATTGTTATGTTTGACATCGACCTCGCGCATTTTAGAAATCGGTACAGGATCGGGCTATCAAACAGCTATTCTCGCTCATTTGGTTGAGCATGTCTGTTCGATAGAGCGCATTAAAAGCTTACAATGGAATACTAAACGACGGTTAAAACAATTGGATATCCATAATGTATCAATGCGACATGGCGATGGGTGGCGTGGATGG
>JAPMOQ010063434.1:0-12627 GCA_026543055.1 Argiope trifasciata
GGACTGAAAATAAAAATTCATTAATACAGGGAAATCATTTGTCATTTTAAATTGAAATTTTCGGCTTAAGAAACATATCATTAAACATATCATCATACTTTTTAGACATGTGTTACTTCATGCTTTACTAACTTATTTAAAAAAACTATTGTATTCTATTTAGTAAATAGAATAAATCGATATGAAAGAAAAAATTTTAATAATTGAAAAAAAAATATACTCGTTTTAATTTAAATTTTGTTTTTATAAATGATCGAGAATGCACAGAATAATTTGTATGTAATGAAATTAAATTTTTTAAAAAAATGTCTGATGAAATTAAGTATTTTTTATACATTTCTGACAATACGGTATAGGAATTTGAGCAAATTCAATTTTTCATTTTTTTATCAAGTTTATTCTCTGTCAAATTTAAAGAAACTAGAGCATATAAAGAGGGACTTAGTTAACAATGTACAAGAATATAAACTATTAAAAAGGAAAATTACGATATGAGTGAATTAATTTAATTGATAATCCCTGCCATGCAATGTAGTAATGTTTTAGTTTTTGTACTTGACGTATTTCAGCTATTTTTTATTTTTAGAAAAACTAGTTTATAGAATGATAAGCATATTTCTAAAATTTAATCAACCCGCAGTTCTTTCAGATTGTGGAATTTTTCTATTGTGGTGGTTATATTATGTTGGAAGTAATAAAAATCTACAGAATAGGAAAAGAACGTGTTGCAAAAAAGTTCAGATACTGACGATAAAGATATATTTACTCGAATTTCTAAAAAATTAGAAGAGAAAAAGATACTCACTCCTTGTACTAGATACAGAGCAATGCAAACGAAGACAGCAAGACGAAACATCTGAAAATATTAAAAAGTTAAACTTTGAATATTTTTATTTTGACGAAAGTGCAGACAATCATTTGCCTTACTTAAATAGTTCCATAACTGAAAAACAATATAAAAATAAAAAAATGTAGAAAATGGCAGGAAAACTGCTGTCAAAAATTAATTTCAATGTCAACATAGAACTGAATAGAAAAACGTGTTGTAACAGTAAGATTTCAACATGATGTGACTTGCCCTTTGTTTTGTTCCACTACTCTGTAATGAATATTGAATATTTAAATTTTTTTGAATAAATTGGAAATCTTTATATTCTGAGATGTCATCAAATTTTCAATGTGAATCTGTGATGTTTCAGATAAGCGTAAGCATCCTTATTGATTTGTAGAGTTTAAACATATGAGATATGGTAATAAAAGGAATTAATAATTTGAAAAATTTTGTCCTATTAGTAATCCAGTCATATTTTTACTATAGATGTGATATAATAAAGATGCTGAAATTTTGGTGAAAAGCTTACAAACATGATTTCAGGTACCCATATTAATCTGCTTTTCAATTATTATGTTAGCAAAGAGACCAAATTAAAATTTCTTTTTAATGGAATACGAAAGTGTTTTTCCCCAGACTTTCATAAGAATCTGGTGAGGAAATTCCTTACATTTTCTGTTCTCTTTATGCTTTGTACACTAGAAATTAAAAATAAACAGGTTATAGCAAAAACAAGGTGAACAAAAAAGTACGTTTTAAAAATCCAAAGGAAATACAATTGTTGGAGAATCCGGTTTAAACCAGTTTGAAATTTATGACATTATGCTCATGGGACAACTTAAAAAACTTTTATTTTTTTCTTTCGAGATTGAAGAGAGCTCCAAAACTTTTTTGGTGGCAAAGAAAAAAAAAATGGAAAATGAAAATTGTAATTTATACTTTATTCTTTGCCTACGCGATTTTGAGATTCGAAACCCCCTAATTAAAACAAGATCATGTTTTGACATGAAAGAAAAAAACCCCACCCAGTTTATTTTTTTAAGTGCCACTTCAGAACTGCTGAATCCTGAGCTCCAACTGTATTCTATAATCGATACATTATGCAAGCAATAATTTTTCTGCCATAAAAATAACGACACATGAATCAGACAGAAAAACATAAGAAGTATCTGTAGATAAACAATTTACTCACCTTTGGATTATGACTTGTTGCAGCTGAAGCGGACTTCTGAAATGAAGTTTCAAGTTTTGAACTTCCATTTTTATACTCCTAAATATCATTCAAGCAAGGAAAAATATCTTAATACAATCGCATCTGAAAAAAATCAGAAATCTAAAATCATAATTTGATTTGTAAAATCAGCCAAAGAACGATTTTTTGGGAGATTAATATGTAGGCATTTCTTAAACATAAACTAAACATAATGGTTATATTAAATTTTAACATAATACAAAGTATGCCATATATTACAATTTAAAAATAAAAATAACTTATTTATATTCATAATATTTTATGTTATCTGCCTTAAAATCAAAGATTAAAAAATGCATGAACGCATGAATCCATCTCATCGCATATTTAACTATAATAAACGTATTAATAATTTTAATCATATATTTAAATAATCTTTCTTTAAATCCTAACATTCATTATAACGTTTATCACATGAAAATGTAAATTAGATAATTTTTTATCGGAAACGGCATTTAACAGCAAATGTCTTATTCTTGTAACGTAATGTGCAATGAACTATATAAATTTTTTTATTATTTCAGATCTATTTGATAATATGAAACATTAAGAAAGTATTGAACAATTTCGAAAAATCGAATTCTTTTTAAACGAATGTTATTTGAATGCATTATGGATGTAAATTTATTTGAAATTAAAAGAAACATTTGAGTAAGAAGCTCCGATTACCGGAGTTGAAATTCACCTGGCTGAAAACATTAGTTTTCTAAGTTTCTGGTCGTTTGGTTAAACTTTTGACAAAAAATTGAATGAATCTTTCCGTTTCCTAATAACTTAATAGTTTCCATTGCTAATAAATGAACAAAAATAAGCAAAAATCTCCCGAATGTCTTTATAGAGTTAAAAGTAACATTTTAATAGTTTTAACGAAAACCTTTTCTGCATTTGCAACAATCAATATTTCCCTTTTACTGGGGATTGATTTATTATATAAATTAAGTACTAGGAATTAATACTCTTGTTGTACCTAGCTATAGATGTGTTGCTCAGATGTATGAATATCATCATTCCTATACCACAGGGGGTACTGGATCAGAGGTAATCGTTCTCTGGTTTAGGTCTAAATTACGATTTCCACTGTCCGCCTCGTAAAATGGGTTACGAGTAGTTAAAGAGTGAGTAGTCAAATATCACACTTGTCCCTAGATGGCGCTAGTACATAACAAGGGGCATTAAAATTTGGGCTTAAAATCGCTGATTTAGTCAACGGGCTTGTCTGTGACAAGTGCCATAACAAATAATGCTTATGTCCTATTACTTTGCTCTCAAGTTTGACAGTTGTATCACTCATTTGTGTACAGCCGACTTACCGTCACCATTGAACATAACAGTATCGAAAGAAGTTGTATGACTCACTAGTTGTAAAATTAAGAGTACTGGATAAATTTATTTTTTAAAAAAAGAGCATCAAACAGTAATTGACAACAAAAGCGTATTTATTTTCCTTACATCAGCCCTTTATTGTGCACGTGAATCATTTTTATACAGAAGAATCCCCGTGACATTATAACTCAATTTCTAGGATAATATATCTAGCATCTTTCTGGATAATATAATTTTCAGGGCACTGTAAGTTACTCTATAAACTGTAAGATTCTTAATCTTTACATGTCAGTGTCCAGTTTTATAGGAATGGCATTTTCTTTGAACTTTCAATATATTTCCTTGACAGGAATAAACAAATTTCAATCTAATACAATCTTGCATAAGCATAAGTCAACCGATTCATGGGGAGAAAAGTGCAGCTTCAGTAAGTCAAGAGATTGGAAAACCAGGAGTAGAGGTCTGTTTTAGTTTCTTCGCCTGCATATTAGGCCTAGTGGAATGGCTGTCAGGCCTAGGGTGAGCCTAGTAGGAGCAAGTTCCCAACGTATTTCGCCTATTCCAATACTTGTTGTGCCTTGTCAGTGGTCTCCTTAAATGTTTTTCTTTTCTCAGGATGAAAAAATCTTACCCTCTTTGCCCGAAATGCTGCCAACATCAGACCTCCACCGAACATATTCTAGATTGCTTAGGACTTCTTTGAGGAGAAATTTATTTTTATTGCTTCTTTGTTTTTGACTTTCTTCTTGTCAATGGAGTTTTGTATCTGGTCTGACTAAGTCAGGTCATAGTGATTAGCAACAACAGCAATCTTACTTTTTTCAATTTATTCAGTTGGATTTATTTAGTTCTACAAATTAACTGGATCTGGCTACCAGAAATCGAATGCTTACTCGAGAGTAGTCTTTCAGGATTAATAAGTTATAAAAATATAGAAAGATTAACGTAACTACCAGATCATTCATTATAAACCCTAATAAGGTTTTAAGAAAGAGTGCGTAGAGGAGAAATAATCTCGAAACAATTTCAAACACTTTACACAATTTGTAATTAAAAGTCGATTAATTATTAGATCAAACTGAAAGAGATAATTTTTTATAAAACAAAATTCTATTAACCTAGTTGTTGATAAATTTCCATAGAGTTGTAGGAACAAAATTCTTATAATTTCGTATTTATATAATTATCAAAATGCTTTTTTTCTTCATTTTTAAAGCTATAGAAAACTATTGAATCCTAAGTAATCTCTACGAATTGGATTGATAAAACAGTATGAAACAGGGAATTAAACTTAAATCCCCTGAAATTATTATTTCATGAGTGAAATTCCTTTTAAATATACAAAATCTTCTTATATGTAGAAAATTTTATGGCTTTAAAAATAATTTATACAATGTGCTTTTCACTTTTTCAATTACAATCTTCTTATTTATAAAGTTCTTAAGATAAATGTAAGACTTCTTAACAAGAGTTATAAATTTTGCTTTGCTACATATTTCTTTGATAGAAACTGAAACATTATTCATCAACATCATTAATTTTGGAAGGGTAAAAATCCATTCTTCGTATTCGAGAGATTTATCATAAGCGGAATATTTCATAAATGTGACATTTTTAGAAACTCTTTGGTTGGTTTGATTTCGTATAGCATTATGTTGATTGATGAATTTAGCGGTTTTGATTTTTATTAACATTATGTCTGAATTAAGGGGTCAGCTTCAAAAATACACTCAATTGATTTTGGATCGAAATGCCTGTTTTTAAGAAAAAATTATGCATTCTATATAATCAAGTTTGAAATGTTTATGTGGTTGTCGAAGACTGCGCTTTGAAAACATTTAAAGCAATTTAATTATTGCATTATCTGGTAATTTTAAAGAAAAGAATTAATGAAAGTCAATAAATCTGTTTTTATTTCTCGATTGTGCTCTTTAAATAATCGCTTCCTTATATTCATATTATCCCTGAATATCACAATGAAAAAATTGTTCAAATACAGAGGTATAAATATATGGTTTATGTCAATAAATTTGCCTTCGAATAATATTACAACAAATTTTTCATATTGAATCTTGAAATTTGGTATCATCATCATCATGTTTGCATAATGTGTAAGAAAAACATTTTACTAATTTATACTTATCACTATAAAGGCCTTAAAAAAATCTAATTTTTGTATTTTCTTCATTACTTCCCTTTACAGAATTTGAAATACTAGGGTTAATTTAAAAAAAAAAACCGTTACTAGCAGCAGTATTTGGAAACTAGAAATTGAGGTGCGAATATTGTTACTCGGAGAGGAGACACATGCCTCTAGTTGTTTTAGACTAGTCGTTGGAGCAGATAGTGTTAGTATTGAGATCCGAAACAGCGAAAGTAATTTAAAGACGTCTAGAGAAGTGGGCTCGCATAGAGGTGATTTCTATGGGCCAAGAATGTGTCCCTGTCGGGTATTCACAGACAAATCGTTGACGTGTATGGGAAGTGAAGCAATGAGCTGACAAAAGATGATGAAATGGTATCGTTCTTTTGAAGTGAGAAGAGAGATTGCTGGAAATGTTTTGATGGGAAGTCTGAAGTCATCCACTATACAGCCCCGATTTGGCTCCAAGGGACTATTTACTTTTCCTGACATTGAAGAAAAACTTGATCGAAACAAGGCTCATATCTGACGGTGATGTTCAAAAAGTTGCCGAGAACTGGCTTTATAGCCATGGACATGATTAATACCAATACGGGTCTCTAAATTGGTCCAGTGGTATATAAAATCTTTAGCAGGTTTGGTGATTATGCAAATAAATGACCTCCATATATGCCTCCTAATTACCCTTTGTATCCTGTGTCTATTTTCACTAAAGCATTTTTCTTTTGTCTCATAACCTTTTTTTTTATCACCCCTTGTACTTGCATTTGAATCCCCTTTTGATGAAACTTTAGAGCTATAAGTATATATCTAATTACAATAGTTAAGAAAATAAACACTTATTCAATTCTTTTAGAATAACGTCTATACATGAGGGGAGTGAGCATGATTTCATATTGAAGTCCCTGGAATTAAATATGTAAATACTTTACCATGAACATCGAAATGTTAAATTTTCAAACTAAAATTCTAAATGGCTGACAAGAGAATAAAAAATGTTTACATAGTTGCCAAAACTAAATATAATGTTTTCTGACTCACTGTGTAGTTTTCTGTATTTGTGAGAAATCAAATGTGTGTATTAAATTAAACTTCCATAAATACTATTATATAACATGATTTAACAAAAGTTTCATTTCGAATTTATAGGGAAAATCTTTGGTCGTTATTATTTTTCAGTATAATGTTTACATTAATATAAAATAATTTATAATTCAAATTTAATAAAAACATAATATAGTAAAGAATTTCTTTTGTATTTTGTTGTTTTACATAAGTTAAATAAATGTGCACCTTATATCCAAGATTTTGTTTGTTTCAATTGTTATTGTCCAGCTATTTCGATAGAGTAGACTTCAAAATCAATCTTCTAAAGGGCACTTCTTATGCAACTTTTTAAATAATTCTTAAATAATTTTATTTGCAATTATTTTATGTGTTAAGCTAAAAAAAATAAGCATAAAAAATCTTGGTTCATTGCTCGATATGCGAAGATAATATATTTGAAAACAGCTTTGCAAGATTAAATTTCTGAAATCATTTTTGGTAATTTACTTTTTAAAGAAAGTTTATAAACATTGAATTTTATTACCAGAATTCCAATTATAAGAATATCTAACTATCAACTTTTAGTCAATTGTAAGATAGTAAAATCACCAAAAATTTAAAATTAAAATAAATAAATAAATGCCGGATGAAAGTGATCTCGTCGAGTCCTTTTTACAAACTATGGAAGTTATGTTTAGTAGCTAGTGTGCACATATTATATAACTGAAAAATAATTTTTATCTAAATATATAAAATAAAATGAGTTTTCATATGTAAATGAATTTGTAATTTCTTTTACAAGTAGTTTTGCTGCATTAAATATTGTCTACATCAATTTGAGTCAAATCAAATTTTGTGATTAAAATCTTTCGAACCAATGTTTTGTTTTCAGTACTTTAACCTGTCATTTGAATCACTGTATATTCAGTTCTTTCTGTGACAATCAAATAGCTAATTGGGAGAAAGAGACATTTTTGTTCTATCTGTATTATTGACAAAACAGACTTTAAGTCGATATTTTGGTGCTCTACAGGACAAAACATAAGACATCACCAAAATTTTATGTATATATTTTTGGGAATGAAAATTTCCATCTCTAAGCGATTATAGGAACTTTTCATTCCAATTTCCTTTAATTAAAAATTAAAACTCATTTTCCCTTTTTTTCGTCTGCTTCTCAAAAATTACTATATACAAAGATATTTTATAAATGGTACCTTTCTTTTCTATTTTATAAATGGTACCTTTCTTTTCTATTTTATAAATGGTAACTTTTTCTTTTCTAATAGAAATATTCATTTTTGCTGCCATTTAGTTTTTCTTTCTGAACTAAATATTTTTTTCGAGATTTATATTAGAATTTGTTTTCCTATCAAATGTAAAACATTTTCCTATCAAATGTAAACATTTTTTACTTAATATTTAATATTTTTTTAGATGTTGTGAACTGACCATGTGAATTTCTTTTAACACCAGAGGAAATGTCATTACAAAATGTATAACATTGTACAAATCATTACAAAATGTATAACATTATACAAATCATTACAAAATGTAGTTTAATTAGATAATGTACAATTAGAAGCAAACCATTACCCACATAATTAAGATTTTAATTTGAATATAACACAATAGTACTCAAATTCTTTAAAATCTTCATGTACTATGAAACGAAGAGACGTAATGTCATTAAAATATCATGTTTGCCAAATTGGTTGTCTGAAAATGATTTGCCAGAATTTGATTTTTAAAAATGCTTCTTTGTGATTAACATCAAATCAAGCATAAGTTATTTAAAAAATGTAAATTAAAAAAAACAAATTCATTACGAATCAACAAGCCACTAATGATGACTAATAAAAAGGAATAATAGAATGATGTATTTTCCAAAATTATGCAATAAATAAAGTGAAAGCTTCTTCATATGTAACAAAATTGTCTAAAATAAAAACTAAACTCAGCATTCAAAAAAATTAAAAAGCAAATAAAAAAAATCTTCTCTAACATTTTTCAGAAAAACAAAATATGTTATCTTCTCGAAATCTTAATTTGAACTATAAGATTCACTTATATTTTCTAAAGCGGACATAAATAGTGTAAGAAAACAAGACTATTAAATTAAAAACGATTGAAATGGTCTTTAAATTTTAATATATATTTTTAGAACAACTCTAAATAACTATTCAGAGAGAATAAACAAAAAAGAATAATTCCAAAACAAAATATAAGGTCGAGGAATTGTTTATCTATTTTAATCATGCGAGGAAAAAAGTTCATAAAAATAAGCTGATAATCTATTTAGCAACCAAATTACAATATTTTTGATGACGAATTCAAAACTTTAATTTTTTTAATATTACTGGCTTATTCAAAATTTTATTATGAGAATCATCATCTATTTATAATCGGATCAACTCCACTCCAAAGCAGACTTGTCAATAACTTTAAATCAAGGCGGGTTGTCCCAATAAGCCTCCATAACCATAGCCAAGACTTCCATAAGCTCCAAATGGAAGTCCATATCCATCGTATCTGAGTCCGTATCCATTTAATCCGTATCCGTAGATGGGATATCCGGCACCCGATGCATAATTTCTATATTGGAAGTTTCCTCTAGCATCAGCGACAGCGTATCTTCCCACTACACCTCCCAGGCCGTTTCCGGCTTCTTGTTTGTATTGGTGGCTGAAAAGGTTGTTGACGGCATATCCGTAATCGTAAATTTGGGCAGGAAGAAGAGACTGAAAATAAATATACGTTTAATATTGGGAAACTGGTTTCAATATTAGTTAGTGTAGTTGAGCAACCTAATTATAATATTATTTTGTACCATATTTATATATTTAATATACAGACGGAAATAATTAATTTGGATAAAATAAATAAATAGCTGAACACTGGAAAATATCAAATAGAAAATGCGAAAGGAAGTGTCATATGGAAAATATTTTGTATCAAAATATAAGAATAATTTTTTTGATAAAAATGCTCGTCACTTTTGTTAAACAACGTGTTCACCTATTGGAAAACCTATGGAAAACATGAGCTTTATATATGTAACATATGGAAAATATAAGTTTTATGTATATAACCTATGGAAAATATTTTGTATCAGAAAATAAGAATAATTTTTGTTGATAAAAATGGTCTCCCCTTTATTAATCAACTTGTTAACCCATTATACATTTAGCGATAACTTAGTTATATTCGGCTATATTAATTTAGTTAAAAAACTGATTTCATTTTTGTTTAGTAAATAGCATAAATCTGCATAAGTGATAAAAAATAGTAATAATTGAAAAAAGTTATTTGTTTAATATAAATTTTTTATATAAGAAAGAACAAAAATGTGCCTAATAATTTTTATCAAATGAAATTGAATTTTTACCAAATCATCAGATGAAATTAAATATTTAAAAAAATATTTGTGTTAAAGTTTTGTCACACAAAAGTTCAGATACAGAAATTAAAGAATTGTTGTCTATGTTTTTTAGAATTATCTGAAGAATTAGAAAAGAAAGGATACTCACTCCTTGTACTAGATACAGAGCAATGCAAGCGAATACGGCAAGACGAAACATCTAAAAAGATTAAATATAAGTATTTTGTATCTGACAAAAAGTACAGAGCTATCATGTGCCTTATTTAATTAATCTCATAATTAAAGAAAAATATATGAATAAAAGATTAACAAATTGATGGAGAAGCTGCTGTCTAAAATTGATTTTAGTGTCAACATAAGACAATATTGGAAAAAAAAGTTTGCAGTACAAATTCGATACGATTTGATTTGCTTTGCCTTTAGTCCCACAAAATATCCACTGTATTCTAATGAATACCGAATATTTTAGACTATACTGAATAATTTAGAATTTTCTACATTTTGAGATGCCATCCAATATTCGATGTGAATCTACGATGTTTATGATAAGACTATGTAATTGTTTTTACTTAACCTTATTGATTTGTAGAGTTTAAATAGGAAATAAAGTGGCAGTTTTAATAATTTGATCAATTTCTTCCTATCTGTAATCTTGATTATAGAACCCTAATTTTGTTAAAAGGCTTACAAATAAAATTTGAATTATCAAAATCAATCTGATTTACTATGTTTACAAAGCGGTATAAAAAATTTCACCATGTTTCATAAAAGGCTTATAGTGTAGACTTTCATTGAGATGAATAAGGTGATGAAATTTTCTGTAGTTTGTTTTCTTTATATAATTTGCACACTGGAAATTAAAAAGAAACAAGTGATTGTAAAACTGAGGAAAATTAAAAATTGGTAAAAAAAAAAATAAAATGGAAGACAATTTTTTGATTTTATTCGTTGCTAACATTTTCACAAAGAACAAGTAATGCAATTTTTTAAAATTCAATTCCTACTTAGATATACAAACAAGAGTTTTATTTTAGTTCCTTTTTATTATGTATCTATAAAAAATTATTAAGTGTCAAAAAATAGGCATAAAAATTATTGATTTTCTCAAAAATTGAATTTGCATTCTTCACCTTTACTTTAAAAATACTGTAATCCTTGCCTTTTACCGATGAAGCTTTTGTCTGTTCATTTCAATTTTCATAACAAACTGCTAAAACTCTATTTAAAGTACTAAAAATTAGTTAAATTTAATTAATGAATTAATATTTGAAAAAAATCTGTATTAAAATCAAGTGTCTACAAGTTTAAAAAAATGTATTTGGATTTAAGTGGATGAGTAAGAAGCATTTATTAAAGATTGAAAATTTGAGCAAAATGCATCAATAACTATATATAAGATCATTTAAAATTTTGGAAGCAGAATGCAGTTTTGAAGGCAATCAAAACTGCTTTTGAAATTATTTTAAAATAAATCAAATATTTATTTTATTAGATAATATTTCATCACTACATCATCCACTATAAGTTTAAAAAAAGGCACTTAGACTTGAGTGGATGAGTGAAAAGTATTTCATTAGCGACTGAAAATTTGAACAAGATATATTAGTATAGGAAGAGTATGAACTAATAGTAGTAATTGAAAAAAAAATGCACCTAATTAATTTTTTTAGTTTAGATGCCACTGCTGAAATGTCGAGCCCTGAATGCGACTTATATTCTACATCGGATGTAAGAAGTAAACAATATGTTCCCTCCCCACCAGAAAAAAATGAAATACATCCTTCTCCTCTAGCACAAAAAGACTGTAAAAAAGTAATTTACTCACCTTTGGATTATGATTTGTTACAGCTGAAGCGAACTTCCAAACTGAAGTTTCATGAATTTAGCTTGCCTTTTTATAGTCTCAAATACCTTTCGGGCGTGGAAAAATATTTTTAAGCAATAAAATCTGCAAATATCTGAAATATATTATCACCATTTTGGTATTTAAATACTATGTAGATTTTAGGCAGATTAATAGGTAGGCATTTTTTAAACAAGGAAATGCAGAAAACAAATTACGAAATGAGCCAGATATTACAGTTTGAGATCAAAGATAAAATTAAGAAACTGCTACATTATTAATCAAAGATTTTAAAAAGTCATGCAAGCATGAGAGGATCTTATCAATTTGTTTATACACTTGGTAACAATACGAATCCTGTATTTACATTTGTTCTAAACTATAATCTTTCTTTGAATCTTAATATTTATGACATATTTTATAAAATTAAAATGTGCTATAGAAGTGTTTTGTGGGAAATATCATTTAACAGCAAATGTCTTACTCTTGTAAATTATGTGCAATGAACTATATTAATCTACTTTTTTATTAAAGATCTATTCGATAATATGCAACATTAAGAAAGTACTGACCAATTTTGAAGCATTTTTTGAGAACTTGGTTTAAATTTTTTTCTTTATTTGAATGTGTTATTATGAAGAATAATCAATGGAAATTTATTTAAAAATAAACAAAATATTTAAACGTTGAAGCTACGATTTCCAAAGTTGAGTGGATCCTGGCAAATGACATTGGTTTTCTGAGATGTTAGTTTTCTAGTTAATGCTTTTAACAAGAATTAGAAAGAGAAAAATAAAATGAAATC
>JAPMOQ010063437.1:0-12183 GCA_026543055.1 Argiope trifasciata
TATCATGCAAAGCCTTCACAAACTTACCCTAGGCCGAGAAATATAAGGGAGAATGGGGGAAACATTTTGATATGCAAGAAAATCTTGTGGAAATCCCTTTTGCTGGTTATATGTAGAGGTTTGAAACATTATATGATCTTGCGAGTACAATTGTGCATCCGTGTCAAATTTCCGAAACAGTCAGTCTGAAAGAAGGCGTCAAAATACATATTCTCGTTCTTTACTCAGTTCAAAGATTGAATCACGCAGAATACCAATATTTCATAATTATTGTTCACCAATGACATTTTAAGAAATAGCGACCTGACCCAAGGTCGACAATTTTGTGTATAATGAGAGGGACAAGATTTTTACTTTAGTCTATGTATTGTTGCTGCTATCAGTCAGTTTATGTATTGCTGCTGCTATCAATCAGTTTGCAGCCAGTTAGTTTATGTATTGTTGCTGCTATCAATCAGTTTGCAGTCAGTTAGTTTATGTATTGTTGCTGCTATCAATCAGTTTGTTTATGTGTTGTTGCTGCTATCAGTCAGTTTGTGTATGTATTGCTGCTGCTATCAGTCAGTTTGTGTATGTATTGTTGCTGCTTCTATACTCAAGTGTTTTAAAGATCTCGAAACTTCTAAATAGTATTTCGTATTAACAACATGAGACGATTCCCATGACAAGTATGCCAACAAATTGATAAGAATAAAAGCATCAGTCTAAATTAAGCACTGTTAGATATATTTGTCTCTTCAGAAATGGTTTTTGTTTGTGCTCTTAATCATAATTTTAAAAAAGTTTTCTCGGAACCTCTGAATAATATTTCACATTAATGACTTAAAACGATTCCCAAGACAAGCATGTCGACAAATCAATAAGAATAAAAGGAACAAAAGCATCTGTTCCAGAATTAATATCTTCCGTCTAAAAATAAATTAAAGGACTTTTAAATGAATGGATCCTTTACAAATAGCGAGATGAAGTGGAAAAAAATATATTTAAAATTTTTGACAACTTTGAAAAAGTCAGCTAGTTTTTCTTGAATTCTAAGTATCTTATATATAGGAATAAAAACTCTCGACTGAAATTATTTATGAGTATTTATTATTCACGACATTACAAAATTAATGCGTATTTCTTCCCTTTGGATCAGAGCATTAAAACGTACTGGATCTGCATTAACTTTCACCTGTAAAATAAGAAAAAAATATGAAACAATAAATTTTATGCAAGATACAATTTTTCGAGTATCATACAGTTTACCAGTACCAAAAAATAGTATTTACAAGCTTAGACTGTATAGGTCTTAAAAGCCGTCTTTCTTCATCTATATAAGCTGCATTGTCCAAAAAGGCAATTAACAAACTTGATACAAAAATAAAGAAATACTGCAGAAGAAATATTTTTTTTGTAATAGAACAGAGCAATAGAAATGTAAGTTGATTGGGGATGTTTTTGATGTTTGTTAATAAATTAAACGAAAAAAAGGCATATAAAAATTAGCATATATTTAATAAAATATCAGTTTGCTACAGCACAGTTATCTTAGTTATCTAACTAAAATTGTTGCAGAAAGAGATGTAGCAATAGATGCTATAAGGAGAAGAAGAATATAACAAAACTCTAAGTATGCGGTATTAACAAAACTATTAAGTGATTGAAATAGTATTCAAATGACTTGACTTCTCCAAACTTCATATGTTGTTAATGTTATTGTAGTAAAGTATTTGTTATGAATTTTATATTTTTCTTATATGTATTGTATATTTTTGTATTTGTTATGTATTTTGTATTTTTGTATTTGTAATGTATTGTATATTTTTATATTTCTTATGTATTTTATATTTTTGTATTTGTTATGTATGTTATATTTTTTATATTCGTTATGTATTTTATAGTTTTGTATTTGTTATATATTTTATATTTTTGTATATTTTGTATAGTTCTCTCACTTAGCAAAAATCGCAAAGGTGTATATGATGCAAAAGATTTCTATTCCAATAAATTATTTATCCCTTTTTGCCTAACTAATGATCTTGAAATTCGTAAATCCGCTTTCGAGTCATCTCATGCATGATTTATAAACTCTTATACAACTGAATAACTGTGATGGTAGCACTCGTTGTGTGTTTTCATGATCTCTTATTTTACTTTCTTTTTGATTTGAATATTGATTCAATATTGCCGCATTGAAACGAAACATTGACGAGTTTGCATAGCTGAATGGTTATGACTCAGAGTCAGAAGGTCATGTGCTCGAATCCCAGTAGACTTAAAATCTGTTTAAGTATTTTTCCTTGATTTGTTTCGTGTTCCAGATGATTCTGGACGTTTCTTTCATTTACCAGATGATAACTCTGGACTTTTCTTACTGTCTCCAGAAAGGTATTCTTGAAATTTCCCTACCTGAATAAAAGCTGAGGATCTCTTAGTCACAGTGTTCTTGGTTCAGAATTGAGCTAATAAATTGTTTAACTCTACTTCCTGAGTCTTCTTGAGTTCTATCTACGCGGCAATGTAGTTAATTTTTATTTTATTATCGGCATTTTTACATACTTAGAATTACAGTGCCTTTATTCCTCATATATATGTGAACATATTTTAACAAATGCTTGATCGAGAAGAATAAACTTTTGAAAATTTTTACTTCAATTTGTTTCATTTCAGGAGGCATATTATATAGAAGGAAGAAGCGATAAGAGTTATTTAGGTAAGTGTAAATTTACATTGCGATACAAAAGCAGAGGCAGAATTTTTTTTTCCCTTCAAGGATTTTTATGTGGGATTTTGATTGGGATTTCCTTTCCATTTGCCGACTAAGGAAAGGAAATTTTTGGTATCCTTAAAAAATGTTGTAAGCATTAGAGATTTTTATCCCTTTACTTAGGGTTTGAGAAATTGCTGCAATCAACAATTTTGTAGAGCGCAGGTAAAATGGAATAAAAAAAAAGTCGGAATCGGGTAAGGAAATAAGAGAACAGTTTAGAATGAAATAAATATGAACTAAATTAACATAAAAATTAGGACATTTATTGGAATTTAAATAAGATTAAGAGATATCATTACATATATATTTTCCTAGTATTCTTACTCAGGAACATTTTCCAAGAACAAACTTCATAACTTTTATACATATTTTTATAAAATTAACAGCTATGTATAGGTACTTCCTTATTTATTTAATCTAGCAGCCATTTATTATTCTTTTATTTTCAACATGCACTGAAGTTTCTTGAACTGCTGTTTGCTTAAAATTGGGGTTTACGAGGCAGGATTTTCTTAATATCGATTATCTGATTTTCATATTAGGGAGTGTGATTACAAAAGGGATATACAAAAAATGCTGTATACCTGCTAAATGATTCAAAACACCATTAGTAAACTGTTACAGCAGATAAAATAATCCTCCTTAACAGTTTATTAGTTGATTTTGAATCACCTTGAATTTTAATGAGTGTAAATCCATAATCAGATTACAATGTATAACCGGAGCAAGACAGAGTCTCAGACTGTCTCTCCAAGCCATTAATATAAAGTGGTTTCCATATTTTCGTCAACTTGTTTCCACCAGAAGTGCTCTTGAGAATTTTTGTCAATTTATAATTGACACCTGTTAAATTTTTTTATTCTTAACTTAAATTTTCTTATTTTATTTTATTCTATATTAATCTTTCATAACTGTTAAATTTTCGTATTTTCTTTCGTTATGTGTCGAATACTTACTTCTGTAAGCCCCGTGTGATATTTGTGGTGCACAGGGATTTTATAATGCTTCAATAAAAATGTATAACCGGAAAAGTCTTAGAATGCTTATGCTGATGTAGATTTAGTAAGCAAGTATAGCATAATTTTTGGTAAAATTTTGTACTTGGATTCTGCAAAAATATATTATTCCGGCAAAATACAATTTTTTTTAGCATTTTTGCGTAATTATTTCCTTTTTAACATTGCTATTTATTGCCAAGAGTTTTCTTTTGGTTTAATCACATTACATTATTTCGTATGATTTTAATTCTACCGAATCATAATTTCGTATGATTACTTAGTCAACATTTAATCCTTTTATGGATTTACATTAAGTCTGAAGTACTTATTTTAGATGTTTTAGATTTAATGATTTAGACTTATTTTGCATCTACAGTTTAGCAATCTGAAAAACTGACTAAGTGTTCTTTATCAATTATCATGAAAATTTCAATTTTTTAAGAATTATAACACCTTTTATACAAAATCACCATATATATTAACACCACGATCTTGTTTATCCACCATACGTTTGGCTCAGTATAGCCAAGAATGGCTCTTGCTCCTATAAAAATCAACCAACCAACCAAAATGTTATGTATTAACACAACTTTTACTGACAATTCAAATGTTCATGAGACGAATATCTATTCAAATGCTATTTGCCGTACAATCCTGCAGTGGCATTTCGATTGTTGTGAAATATATCATGCAAAAGATATATTTCATTTTCTAGATTACCTTCTCAATATTTGTATTGTTGCACGCTCTCCATATATAGTTGGAATCTTAAGTAATTGAAAATAAAATCGAAAAAAAAAAAAGAAAACAAACAAACAAACATTCTGGCGAACACCGATCTCTGATTCATTGGAATGGCATTTCCGGACACACCTTTTTATGTCCTTTTGTCTTGTTTTCCGAGTTGGCCTGTCTTAAGAGCTCCTGTGCTGAGCTTTTTTACTCTGTATATTTAACCCTCAAACGAATGAATGTGGCGACGTCTTAATAAGCCAGTAACAGCAACAAGGCCACATTGGTGACCTCGAACTATGAAAGTTCAAACAGCTGTCGTGGCGCCACTTATTAGCTGCAAACGCAACCAACACAAAGTCTCAGACTCACTTAACGCAGCAGCAACTCTCTTCGCAAGCCAAGACGCTTGGCGGTACCGAAAATCTCTTTTTCCTCACCATAACTCTTGGCGCTATAAAATCTTTCGTCTCTACAGATTCACTGGTAGGGCATTATTGTGGTGACATTTTAATAAGCCAGTAACAACCACTAGACACTAGCATACACTTTTGCCAGATGGATAAATTACTGGACTTCAAACCCATACATCGCAGGTTCGACCCTTGGCGGAATTCACCCTACACATTGGCACAATTGCCGCCAATACCATCGCCACATGAATACCCACATCTAATGAGAGCTATATGATGAAACTTAAACAAGAACTTAGATGATAACAAGTAAATAAATATAAAGATTGAAGTATTTGAAATGTAATAAATGTAATTCAACAGAATGAATAATTTGCTTTTTTACATACCTGCTCCACAATATTGCAAGCATTCCTCTTGTGTGGAGTAGTTATTGCCGTTTCCTTGACAACCACCATACAAAAACTGATGGCAAGTGCCAGTCTCTTGCTTGTAGAACCACCTGGGAATAATAGCTCTGCAAGGTCCAACTTCTGCTGGATCAACACAATTCTTCACATCAACTGAAAAATATGTTAAAAATTTGTGTATTAATTAGTAAATGTTATCTCTGTTAACAATAAAGATGAATGTGTGGGAATGTGCCTTTGTATTAATCAATTAAACTCAATTTTGGGAGTTTTCCTTGATAATGTCAAAAATTATTATTTTACAACTTTAATTTAAAAAATTGTCTTTTTAATGATTTTTGGTTTAATAATAATGCAAATTTTCCCAGAACCTTTGAAATTTTGTAGATTATCCTACCTAATTTTTAACAATAAATTACAATGTTCTCTGAAATGCAAACCTTTTAAAATGTTTCATCAAATATTTAATCGCATGATCAAATATATCATTATCAAATATCACATCTAATATCTATCGTCAATCAAATATCTTTTAGCAAATATCTGCCATCAACTATCAAATATCTATCAAAATAAATATCAAATATTTATCAAAATAAATATCAAGTATCTATCAAATTAAATATCAAATATCTATCAAAATAAACATCAAGTATCTATCAAAATAAATGTCAAATATCTATGAAAATAAATATCAAATATCTATCATCAAATATCAAATATCTATCAAAATAAATATCAAATATCTATCATCAAATATCAAATATATATCAAAATAAATATCAAATATCTATAATCAAATATCAAATATCTATCAAAATAAATATCAAATATCTATCATCAAATATCAAATATATATCAAAATAAATATCAAATATCTATCATCACATATCAAATATATATCAAAATAAATATCAAATATCTATAATCAAATATCAAATATATATCAAAATAAATATCAAATATCTATAATCAAATATCAGATATCTATCGTTGAACGCTACGAAAGATGTTCCAACAGGCCAGATTCAAGCCATGAAATTTGATAAAGTTAAAAATAAATGGCTACTTGAAAAACATGTCTAGGTCAAACAAGATGCATTTTAACTTTTCCCTCATGATTGTCATAAATGTTACATATGAGGATGAATTTCGGCATGTAGTTCTAAATTCATTAACATATGTCACATCAACTTTTGAGTAAAATTGATCAATAATTTTGTTTGAAAGCTCTCCTCAGAGAGGTGAATATGGTAATTGAAAATACAGTGAGTTTGATTAATGAAATTTAGAATACGGTTTTATCATAAGACTTATGGAAGTGTATTACATTGTAGAAAAAAGCCATCTTTGGTTGACTGGTTATCTTAATATTTAATCTTGTGTATTCAAATGCAAATATTCAATGGCCAAATTAAACTATTGAATTTAATTTACAACCTTTATATTAACCCTTTATTTACTGACGGTACTTTAAAGTACCGTTTAGTTCCGGCAGAAATCTTCACAATATAAATATTTCTTCTAACACTATTTTAAAGAGGACGAAGAATTTTTTTCCAATAGAAAGCAGTAAATATAAACCAAAGATAAAATTAAAAGTCTGTTACAAATAATTTAATTAATCAAATTATTTTAATTAATTAAAAAAAGTTCTTTTTATTTTTACTGGGTTTATTTTGGGCCAAAACTTGATTAGTGATTCAAAAATAAATTTGAAAAATTGATGGGAGAATAATTCGGTAAATAAAGAGTTAAAACTGTAAATAAACGAAGAATTTAAAATAAAACAGATTAAAGAGAATTAATTTCATACATTAGCAAAATATATTTACAAATTTTAGTTTACAATCTTTACACTAAAACTGTATATAAATGAGGAATTACAAATCCAACTAATTAATGGCGATAACTTCATGCAACGGTAAAATAAACTCATGAATTTTAATTTACGATTCTCACATTAAAATAATATAAAATAAAGAATTTAAAGGAGGAATTTTAATTGAAACGAGGAATAAAAAATGAGTGAGGAATTTAAAATAGGAATTAAAATATAAATGAGAAATAAAAAATGAGGAATTTAAATAAAAAAAAAAACGCAAATAACGGGGGGATCGAAAGCCTCTTTAACTGCACTATACCTTGAATCTAAATTCCAAACTAGCAAGGTTTTAGAAGTAGGTTACAAAATCTTGAAGAATAGCTCCTTAAGAGCTAATTCGCAAGGATATTATTAGAATTATCCTCAAATGATGCTAAGGAAAATTTTAAAATGTTGATGAATTTTCTTCCTATATTACAGACATTATCCTACTAGGTCAGGAGTCGGCAACTTGCGGCTCTTTTGATGTAAAGTTGCGGCTCTTTTGATGTAAAGTTGCGGCTCTCTATTTTCATACGAAAAATTAAGAATTCAATACAAATCAATAAGACTAAAAGGAAAAAAAGCGTCTGTTCCAAAATTAATATCTTCCTTCTAAAAAGTAAATTAAAGGACTGTTAAATGAAGACAATTTTATCACTTCAGAGATAATTTTTTGTTTGCTCTCTTAAGGTATCCGACTACGTTAAAAACACTGCTTATAGACAACATTGGATAATTCTCTTTTCATTGTTATTTCTTGTAGTTCAGACTTTCCTCTTCCCAAAACAATTTTCTTTTCCTAGAAAAAGGAAGGCCTGACCTATCATCTAGGGTCACATATTTTTCAATTAAAATGTATGTAGCTCCAATTTTCTCAAAACTTTAATTTTCATAAAAATTCTCCACCATTAACATTATATCTCAAAAACTAATGGAGACATTTATATAAAATTTTCATCTTCTGTTTCAAATAATATGGGCAATGAAGTGAGCCATAATTTTTATTATTTGTGAAATACTTTTTCATTTATAGGTGTTTTTAAAAAAAAATTAAGCTGCGAATTTGCAGAAAAAATGCATATGTACGTATATTTTTATCCACAACTTCTTTGCACCTCAATATTTTTCTTAGATTTTGGTTCATTTCATTCGTCATTGTATTCTATAACTTGTGCGCAAAGAAAAATAGGATTGCTGCATTACCGTTTTCAGTAGAGTGTTCACCGTTTTGTTTAAATGTCATTGAAATTCACTACCTATTTTCCTATTTCTCAAAATATATTATACTTTCAAATAATTTTGTTTTATTTATAGTGTTTATAACTGGCAATGCATCTAAAAACTATAAATAGTTCCTAAAAAATCCAATTTTTCAAGAATTTTCCTTCGAACGTGGTCGGATACCTTAATGGTGATCTTATTGGCTATTGAATTTTTAATGCGCCTTACCCATTTTTTTGGTGATTATTTATCATTATTTTTTTATTGGCTGATTATTTATCAGCTTGATTTATTTTCATTAGGTTGATTATTTATCGTCTGCCGATTATTTATCTGTTTTTTTATTTGGCTGATTATTTATCCACTTTTTTGGGGGGCGGTGGCCTGGTGGTAAGGTCTCTGCTTCGGAACCGAAGTTTCTCAGGTTCGAGACTCGATTCCACCAAAGAACCGTCATGTGAGGGCGTCTCTTGCACGTTAAATCTGTCAGACCAAACGTCCACCCGCTGGTGTGGCATGGTGTGGAGAGGGGGTGCCACTTCAGGTGTTGCCTCGTCATCTGACCGTGGTTCAAAATGACGAGGTCCGTCCCAAAATAGCCCTCGTGTTGCTTTAAAACGGGACGTTAATATAACTAAACTAAACTTATCCACTTTTTTGCTTTGGATAGAGTGTGCCACTACAGCTGCACGAAGGTTGAGTAATTGCTTTTATTTTCATCGTCCTTGGTTACCAACGTTGTTATTGGGGTCAGATAGGTCCAAACTCGCGATCTTATGGTTGGTAGCTACATTACATGACGACAATATTTAAAGTGATCACTCAATCTTAAGGATGTTACCTGGCTTAAAGTCTTATCGCACGGCGAAATATAGTCCTCATACTTTTCATCAGCAATTTTCCGTTTCTACCCTCAAGAACCAGTCAAGCAAGCTTTTCGTCATCGTCACACAAGTGACGTCACTTTCGTTGTCATTTGCTGCCGAAAAGTGCGGTCGATGTTTTGCCTTGTGATAAGGCCTTTAGAGGTCATGTGCTTGATATCACTATAAGAGGTCATGTGCTAGAGGTCATCATAAGAGGTCATGTGCTTGATGTCACCATAACAGGTCATTTGCATGAGGTCATCATAAAGGCCTTATCACACGGTGAAATATCTTCCGTACTTTTGGTCAGCAATTTTCCGTTACTACCCTTAAGAACCGGCCAAGAAAGTTTTCCGTCATCGTCAACTATTTTTTAACCAGCTTGAAAATGCCGACGAATAGTAACGGAAATATTGTCTGCAAACGAAATTCAATCAATCATGTGGAACTTTGAAGTGACGTCTCTTTCGTTGTCATTGCTGTCCAAAAGTGCGGACGGTATTTCGCAGAGTGATAAAATCTCCACTACAACCAGTATTTATGAAATTGTAATTACCTTTTTTCGGGCAGTTTTCCGGCAACACGCAGCTTCCATCTTCCTTTCGGGCGTACCCCTCATCACAATGGCATCCAGGGTTGCAATTCATCGTGCAATATTGAGGAGGGTTTTCGTGGTTCTCACAAGTGATGGGGCACGGGGTGCCGCAACCGTTGTAGCTGGAGTGTTCGCCGCATTCTGGCACTAAACAATAGGGTGGAATAAATAAAATCTTGTTTAAATACTGTTTATTGGGAAACATTATAGAAATTTGAAAAAATGAGAAAGTTTGTAGATTTGTAACATCGCAGTGGAATAGAACAAATAGTAAGCATTAGGAGCTTTACTTTTTAGACATGCTTTCGATTTAACGTACAAAACTTTAAAAAATGGAATGGGATTAATTTTTAGCACGCTCTGCTGTCAGATATTTCAATATTCTACAGCAAAAATATTTCTTAATTCAGATATCCCTCCAATTTTAAACAGTTATCTTTAACGGATTTTTTTTCATTTATAATCATTTTACAATTAATTCTTTTTTATAGAGCAGTAGCTGGTATTTTACGCGTTGCTGCCACGGAAGAAACAATATTGCAAATATCTTTTGGAATTTGATACAGTTATCTATCTCGTTTAATTCAGAATGATATTTTTTTATCGACAGTGAATAAATTCATTGAAATTGAAGGATATATAAAGGAGAAGCATGGATAGTATTTACTCTATTTTTATTATTATATTCAACGAACAAATATTTATTTTTATATATTACATTTGTGTATTCTTTTATGATTGTAAAGCTTGGTGTTCTTTCAGAATGGTAATGAAAGAACCTGTTTATTGTATCTCGTGACTCGTTTAATATTCGTTCAAAATTCCCCTTTAATGTTAGAAAATGTGATTCAAATATTTTCTTTTAAAATTCGTTAAACATAAAAAACATATAAATATGCAATAAAATCTTTAATATAGTTGAAAAGATAATTTTTGAAAACTAAGATAGTGCAAAATTATTTGTTTTATAATATTTTCGGAAGTTACTGCTTAAAACCACACAAATTTTATTAAATGTTTAGATAAACTTTCAAACCTATAGGACTGCTCCCCTAAAACTCCCTCGAACACTCTCTAATAAAACTATAACTTCAGAAAAAGACTTACATTACATTTACGTACAATAGCTACGAAATATTAGCGTCTATCTTGAATTTTGCATCTTTACTGAATCTGTTGTCTCTTTGGCTAGTTATCTGGTGGTTTATCCAAGGTAAATAGATGCGGTAAAGAGATCTGAAAACATTTTTTATACTTTGGATGATTGTATAATGCCAATAACCTTCGAGTAAGTGCAAGCAATATGCTGTCGATGTTTTATCGGATTCGGATGAACGATACAGTAGCGCTTAAGAGGCACACAAACAAATTCATTTTTATTTATGTAGATAAAAGTTACTATGCAACAAAATCGTTCAAACGAAAATACAATACTGAATTGGAAACTACAACCAGTAAACGAATGTAAATTGTATAGTTGTAGTGCAAACATCAACAGTAATAGCCATCATTTGGGATATTAGAATGTCAATCAAATGAGAATGTTGTTGTTGTTGTTTGGGAGTTTTTGGCGCAAGAGCCATATGTGGCCATTCTGAGCCAAGCAAATGGTGGAGTCAGATAGCAAATTGCAAAAGCACACGCTTAAATATAAGAGAAACTAACAACTTTAAAATTGGAGAATTAATAAAATATGCGAAATATGTATGATATTAAATATATTTAAGTGAAACGCTGTTGCATGTCAAATGAGAAAGGCATTATAATGTAGTAAGTATTATAATGTGAAAAGTATTTCTTATGTATTTCTTTCAAAAAGGTGTCACAAATATAAACACATCCTCGTGTTCAGCTATTGAACGATGATGTAATAAAGTACAGATTGTTGCAATTCGTAAACGATAAGTTATACAAATTAGTATAAAAGGGAAGAGCAGTGCGGTAACTTTATGGACTGTATTGAAAAAGATAAAGAATGTACTTCATGCAAAACAATGAGATCTTCACAAAAATGGTTTTTATTTATGATTTTCAGTATAAAAAAGGTCTCGTATAAATTGTAATTAAGACCTGAGATAAATTGTAAATTTTGGAGGTTTTAGATATAAATAAGCATTTTAAAAACATTTTGATTTTCGTTTTTGGTACTTATTATATTTATTGATTTTTTTACGTTTTCCATAGTGGTTCAAAAGTATCGAAAAAATATTTAAGAACCAATTTTCCCAATATGACATTCAATGATCTTTGTTTTTCGAAGTTTAAAGATCTTTCTCTCTCTCCACACACACACACACACACACACACACACACACACACACACACACAC
>JAPMOQ010063455.1:0-14591 GCA_026543055.1 Argiope trifasciata
TGTGTGTGTGTGTGTGTGTGTGTGTGTGTGTGTGTGTGTGTGTGCGCAGATATTTGAGGTACTTATTTTAACCATGGATCATAGATCAATTATCGATGTCTAAATAATCATAATTATTCAGGAAGAAGGATTTAGACGAAATAAGTAATCATGTTTTACGTTTGATTTATTAATGTTGCAAGGGAGAAAAAAAGGAATTTTTCATTTTGGATTCGTCTCTATGGTCATATTTTTTAAAAAATATTCTTAAAACACCATCATTTGAAACAAAGATATTTTTCTCATTAAATAACAACTGTCCGAATTATGTATTCTTGAAATTCATTATTTTAGGCCAATCAGCTTGTCTTTTGATTAATCTATATTGTTGATTAGCTGATTTCCAGAGGAATTTATTGAAAATTTTAATAGTATTTAAAATAACAATATGAAACGCTTCAGAACAAGGAAATTTTAAAAAGTAGGGAATGAAGGTTTTCTTGTTTTTGTTTAAGATGCTTAAATCTTCATTGCTTCTTACACTACTAATAGGAAAGGGGGAAGGTCATTAGTTTGATAATTTTAGAAACATAATTGTTAATTCGAACAGCATAATCTTTGAAGTCACTTCGAAAATTTTTTTAAGCTTAAAGTTTCTATTTTTACTCAATGGTTAACTGTTGTTTCTTATTTCTTCAGCATTTATTCATTGTAAAGAAGACAGCGATTTAAGTCGATAGGGTGCGTCTCTTGTTTAGTAGCCCCAACTAGGTTATATGCGTATTTTTCCAATAATTACAAATTTTTTTAAGGCTAATTTTTTTTTAATCTGACAGAACCTTAGTTTTTGAGTAAATAGTTGAACAAATACCTTAGAATTAAATTATGCCGAATGCAATTCCTGGTCTGAGCATTAACATGATAAACAATTTAAGTTATCATGACGATCAATTAGGTAATAAATAGCTCATAATTGGGTGTAAGCACCTTGAATATGAGGTTGAGGAAATTCCAGTGTGGGGATTTTTTTCTCTTCACAAAATGAGGTAATGAGAATGTGGGGTTCATTTACCAACTACCAACGACGGGACTAGTCTGGAATGGCTGTATCGTTGCCGGTAACGGCCCTTAGGATTCAATCATACTTAATGCCAATGTTGTTATCTCGGCTATCTGGTCCATTGGATTAATTCGAGGGCCTTGGGGGTTGGAATAGTCAGTTTGGATTAGGTAGTATTAGGTTGGTGCGTATGAAATGTCGGATTCTCTTTACATGCGGACGTTTGTCTCCCTGTTTTCGTTATACTTTTGTCTTTGGCATAACCTCATTCATAGTCGTATTGTCCATTGCCAGAGACTCATTTCAGCAAAATAGGTTTTCTCGAAGGTCTTCCCTTTTGTTATTTCTTTTGAGTTTATTGCCGATATGAATTCTGCCGACATTCGCGTCATTTTCTTATATGAGTACAAACTTGGTAATAGTGCTGCAAAAGCTGCACGCAACATAAACCAAGCGTTTGGGGAGAATACGGTTAACGATCGGAAAGTGCAGCGTTGGTTCGAAAAATTTCGGACTGGTGATTTTTCACTGCAAAATGAGCCGCGCGGAAGACCCAAAACGTCTGTGAAGAATGATGACCTGAAGGCTCTAGTGGAAGCGGATCCAGCCGTATCCACGAGGGAACTTGCTATCAGGATGAAAGTTGACCATACAACGATATTGAGACACCTTTCTGAGATTGGCAAGGTTAAGAAGATGGACAAGTGGGTACCGCACGCACTGACAGAGCGAAATAAGCTGGAACGAACTGGAATATGAAGTTTTGCAGCATCCACCATATTCACCGGATCTCTCGCCGACCGATTTTCATTTTTTCAAGCATTTAGAGCTGTTTTTAAGGGGCAAACACTATGAAAATGAAGACAGTCTAAAAAACTCGATATCAGAGTTTATTAATTCTAAAGACCAAAATTTTTTTAAGACAGGCATCTACGCTTTAAAATCTCATTGGGAGAAGTGTATTGAAGCGAATGGAGCATACTTTGATTGAATAAACAGCTTTTGAAGAAAGATATGCAGTTTTATACAATCACTTAAAAATCCGACATTTCATACGCACCAACCTAATAGATAATAGGTATTTTTTTAATTAAAAATATATTTTTTTTATGTAATAAATGTTTGTAATTTGAATTCAGAATAAGAAAACATATCGAAATCTTCAAATTAATTTTAAATTCTTAATACTGTATATTTGTTAAGCTAATCAATTCATAAATAAACTAGAATAATAAGCGTTTAGTTAACTAAAAATTAATTAGACCAAATTGATTCTATAATGTATGTTCGGATCCTAGTGAACTTCCAAATAACAATCTGTAAGAATTACTTTAAATTCGGAAGACATCTATAAGCGCATTTCCGCACAATGCAAATTATAGTCATTTTTCCAAGAAAATATATTTGAACATAATCTGTTCGTGACATCTAACAAATTAAAGCCATCTGGAATTTTAAACATGATCATTGAATGAAGGGAATGCAATATTATTCAAAATTCCTGAAGACTTCTTCAAGATATCACCCCACTCATCAACTTGAATTTATTTCAAATAATCAAATGATAATCGAGCAATTGTTGCTGTTTGAAAACTTTTCATCTTTAGCAATCGATCAGTGTATAAATAGTTCTTCCATTTTTTTTTTTCCAAAATGATGCATATATACCAAATTTGAATCAAAAATCCATCTTGAATAAAGTAAATGAGAGTTAGCTTTCTTGTTTAATTTACTAAGAAAATTACTTTTTTCTTTCATCTTTTCGGTAAATCTGCAAGCTAAGATCTTACTTGAAAGCAATCAATTTATTTAATTAATTTAGTCACGTAGGTACCGGTTGTGGTACAGTAAAAAAACATGATATGCATTTCAGATGGATATTTCTGGGTCAATAATTACGAAACATTTAATTGCTTTTCGGTGTTGTTTTTTTAAATCCTTTCTTACATAAGAATTTTTTTTTTGTTCAGTGTAATTAAAGTATCATTATCTGTTGATTTTTTTTTCTTAGGGTTTTTTTCTTATTATTTTGCCCAGGCGAATATTGTTTTTCATGTTCTTATTTTTTAAAAAAAATAAAAACCGACAGAAAAGTATGGTCTTTTTTTTATAATATAGCTATCACGCTCTTTCTGCTGTTATTATGAACAACAAAAAACGCAACTTATTTGGATTTGTTAGAAGACTATAGATAGGTAAAAAATGTTTAATAATATCAATAGAAAATAATTTACAATTTTTTTCTTTGAAATTTCGATGAAAAAAATTGTATTTCCATATCAAAATATTCCTACTATTTACATTTTTTCTTTGAGTTTTCTTCGGAAAAATAAAAGATGTTTGTAATAAAAACTTATTTGAGAATTTATCACGACATCTTATTATTTAAATAAAAATTATTTTGTAATAAATCGATAAAATATATTTTCCAAATAAATATAGAGGCATTATAATAATCAAGAAAACATTTGAAAAAGTACTCAGTAATATATTATAACAATATATATATTTCTCTGATATATATTAGAGTTGAATGTGAATTATTTATACCCTAAATGCTTATTTGATTACGAAAATACGCTTCCAGAAATCATATAAAATCATTATTAATTTTATCTGTCGCGAGTGGTGAATTGAAATGTTTGATTCGACTGATTTATAATGGCTTCATAATTATCTTTATGGCTCTATTTCAAAATGATAATATCAAAAGGTAACATCATCTAGTCATAATATACAATGAAATCTCTTGAATCGTATGTATGTACAAAAAATACCTCGATAAATACTTAACTGAAATTGGAAACATTTGTACCATTTTGTAGAGAATTTATTGAGGAAGGCAATAATATATTGAAATTATATCAAAATTAAAAAGAAGTTTTATAATTGCGATTTTAACTATTATCCTTCTAAGATTCGTGCAGGAGTGAATAGCAGTATCTGTACTTTGCACTTATCTAGGGATATGCAAAAATCTTAAACTGCACATGAGTAAATAATAAGAACAGTCATATCCTTTGTTTAAGTCTGAACATTTTAAACAGCGGTTCAAAACACATTATGCCCAGAAACTCAACTCATACTGGATATACTCGCAACATTTTGTAGGGCATTTATTTGGGAAGGTTTTAGTATATTGAAGTCATATCAAAATTTAAAAAAAGAACTTTACGATTGCTATTTTAATTCTTTTCCAAATACAATTAAGTAAAAAAAATATTTCAGTGAATTGTTTCGTCTATGAATATGTCATATCTTTACCACTTTAACAATCTAAATATTCCTCAATGTTTGCTACAAAAATTGTTTTGCAGTTTTTTTTTAATGATTTGTAAATATATTTTTATGTTTGTTTCATGTTCCAGATGCCCGTATCATATCCGGTTGGTCTACACCTAAGGCTAAATTTTCCCCCTTAGATATTATGCTACGGACAATGATGTGTCAGTAAATAATATAACAAGCATTATTTAATGAGCACCCAAACTTATATTTTTCTTCTAGCTAAAAGCATTTTGGAAAAAAAATATAATTACTATAAAATATTGGTGTAGGCCTTACACTTGTACACTATTAACAAAATCAAAGGATAAGTTTTTGAGATAGATTCCTTTATTTTCTTGCTACACACTTCGATAAAAAGTGCCTAAACGAAAAGCAGTTGAGTTTCTAATAAGCTTTCCTTTCATAAGCTGAAAAAAAAGGATTATGATCAGCCGGGGGCCATTCGTACATCCATTTTTCTTTTGTTTGAGGAGCCGAGACAATCAGTATCTTAATTGGTTAGCCAATAA
Organism: Argiope trifasciata; assembly: GCA_026543055.1. Classification (NCBI taxonomy): domain Eukaryota; kingdom Metazoa; phylum Arthropoda; class Arachnida; order Araneae; family Araneidae; genus Argiope; species Argiope trifasciata. Next base: position 4,837 of record JAPMOQ010063455.1, read on the forward strand.
CTTGCGTAAATAGGATCAAGAGCCATAAATATTTTTTGGTAAAAATTATTCTTTAACTAATATTTGCGATGATAAATTTAAACCGGCCGTTTATTGTACATATTTCTAATATTAAAGAAACTGGAGGGTAGTTACAAAAAAATCAATAATCCTTGATGAATAATGCAATTGATGACAGTTAATAATAAAGAAGATATTTTGTGAAATTAAAGATACAATAATAAGGTATTTATAATAATTTATAGTGATGTTGATTTCATGGTAAAGTGGGTACGTTAGCTAGTCTGCTAGAAGATGTCTGTATGAATGCTAGTGTTTTCTATGGGTATGTCTGTATGAGTGCTGGAATTTTCATAAATTGATTATAAGACATTAATTTTCTTGTTAACGCAAAATAAAGAGGTAAAGTAAGAAAAATAAAAGGTGTAATTGTGTGAACCTTTCGAAATATTTCTGTGAGATAATTTCGAAACTGATTTTTTTAGTAGTTTAAAATAATTTGACTGTTAAAAAAGTTTAAACTGTTAAAGACATTCAGAAATATATTGATATTTAATCATTCATAAACAATATTCAAATTTATTTCAAGATGATTTTCTTATAACAAGTATTTTAATAATATAATAAAGACTAAACACTTTTCTATAATTGTCATTGCCATTCACAATAATGATATCTAATTTTATAAAAATTGTGATGGTTATTTCAAAATAAAATTATCACCTGAAAGAATATGAAAGGGAGCAAACTTTCCATATTCTTGCCTTAGTGACAATTTCCTAAAATATTATTTTCCAACTATTACACTCATGCCTTTCCCATTCTGTTTTATTTATGTATTCTTAATTGGTAACCCAACTGTAAAAAAAAATTAAAAAATGAGCCATCATCTAGAATATGTAAACTTGAAATTTAGATTTAATGAAATATTGACAGCAAAATCTCTTTAACAGAAAAATCAAGCAAGTTAAAAATTGGTAAATTCAAATTTATATCGACAAATTCAAATGTAAAGAAACATCCTTATTTTATTTCTTTGCTACTCTTTAATTTATAATGTAAAATTCATTTTTATACATTACAAAAAAAAAATTGAAACACTATATGTCAAAAGAAATAAAATTCAAAAGGAAAGGAAATCAATTAAAACATATAGGAATTATGGGCTTCTGTTTATCGCCAAATTTGATGAAGAAAGACTTATATTTAGATACACTAAAATAAGCACTAGTCATGCACCTTTAATGCAGTGTTTACTCAATCCCTTATTGTTATTTGTAATCACTGCTTATCTTAATGTGTTTAAGCTATACTGATAATAGTATTGTTACGGATCACCGTGTTCACTTGCAGTGGGTGTATGGTGTGAAACCATATCAGCTGCGACAGTAGGAAACGGTTTATTTAACTAGAAAACGCTAACAATAAAACCACGAATACACAGACGACAAATAGGTTCAACCAAGATGAAGGCAGGATGACATACAGCAGTACATTGCAGTAGACAGTAGTTACAAGTCGTAAACGGTAGTAATAAAAGCCACAGCACAAAAATTTCAGAAGGAGAGGAATCTTCGTAGATACATTCTACTCTCACGTAGGAAGAGCCTACGTGAGAATAGAGTGAATGAAAAGTTTTACTCTAAACGGTAGAACTTCCCCACAATCTCCTCGCTTTAGCTTAACGACTGGCTGCCAACTCACTATTTCTCATATGACTCGATGCTGGTTGAGGGTTCACTCCACTTCCCGATTCTAATTTAATCCACTTCAGCGCAAAATTGTCGGCCTTTTATAGTTCCCGGGAGGTATGCATTTAATCTCTTAGGCCAACCAGGCGTATCTTGGTTCCTAATGAACGGATCGCGAAAATTCTAGAAGTTTCCAGCATTATCCATTTTGTAATCAAAATTGCCAAACGCATCATCCACTCGAGAAATCGACCCAAGCCTTGATATCACTGATGCCACATCCGATCAACAACTACAGAGCTGATAGTAACATAGTCTTTGTTACGATGACTCTATTTATGCTGGAAAACAAAATTACAGGTTTGAAACAATATATGCAGATACACAATTACTAGGAAACTGTGTCATGATATCCAGTCAGCATTCATTAAAAATGCGAATAAATTTTATTTGTTCCATATGAATTGATTGAAATCTGATGAGGATGAAATTTTTTACAAGGCCCGCTATTACGTAATTCAAAAAAATTCTTACAATGCATATTAAAAATCTTCAGAAGTTAGAGAAGGATCCGAAACAAATCTCTCAAACAATCCACTCCAGAAACTCCATATATCCCTGCAAATACGTTTAATATGAGACTCACTTTTCTTTATTTTCGTTACGACAAAATATGTCCCTGAGCTAAAATCAGTCAATTCATGCACGTGGTTATACGTGAAAAGAATCATTAAGGAAAAAAAAGCCTGAAGTACGCATAAAGTACACAAAATAGTAACACAACAGCTGTATACAATACAATGAAGAAAAATGGGAGTGTTTAGGGGGGGATATGAATCCTAGAATTTTGATGAAGCTCTTTATACAAGGTTATAGATTTGTATCAAATTTGGAACAAAATCTCCTCAGAGGAAGTTCGAATATAATTTAGCATGACAGCAGTTCGAATATAATTTAGCATTATAACTACAAAACAAAGAGAGCTAAATAGATATAGTTTTGCAAACAAATTTAACATCCGTAGTATAGAAACTTTCGAAATTGTGTACAAATCCAACAACTGATTTATGGCCATCATTTGATATGTACTTTCAGAAACATATAAACATAACAATTCACTAATGTGTATACTCACATATGTCAAATTTGGAACAGGCTTGGCATAGAACTACACATTATAGTTCTATGCCAATTTTTTGGTTTACAAAAAACATGTCTAAAACCCCTAATTTGAGTTTTGGATACTATAAAAAGCATGCTAGGAATTTATCGCCAAGTATACCACGAAAAATTCAGTAAAAATGCTAATCCATACCAAGGTTGATATCTCGGAACTATTCTTAATAGTGCGATTAAAATCGTTTTCTGACATCCACATTTTTAAGAGCCACACAACTTTATGCGAGAAATATTTAGGGAGACAAGTACCACTGATTCGCAACTACATATTAAAAAGGAATCCAAATATATATTTTTTATTAAAAAAAACAAGTTCTACGATATTGTGATTTCATGTCTAATTTTAAAATCAGGTTAATCTGTTCTACGTTAATATTTCTGGTTATTCAATTATTTAAAAGAAGTGATTATTAGAGAGTATGTGAGAATGTTTTAAGAATGCAACTCCCGCTGGCTTATAGTAATTTTTCGGATAGAGTAAACACTTATTATCTCAATCATTATTCCAGATGCCTTATTAATAAACCTAATAATTCCAGATGCTTCATGATTTGTTTAATATAACTTATTAATTTTATCAACGTTCATCCTGACTCCGTCTCTTTTATTCATTATTCAGTTCTCGAAATAACCTAATCGATTTGACAAAGCCTTTGTTGGTCAGCTGGGAAGCCAATAAGCTCCCAACTTTCTCGCTGAATATTAATGTTCATCATGCACGAAATATTATTCTTAACTTGTCTGTAACTAAACAAGATCACGTAGGGTGATCTTGTTTAGTTTTGAATTATATGAATGAGTATCGTATTTGATTTGATTTTCTCATACTGCTTCAAACATTTGTTAGACATAGATTTCTATTTCAAAATTAAAGCATTCTTAAAAAAATAAATTATGTCCGATGTAAAATTTGAAAATATTCCTAACAAGCAAAAATATTTAAATGAGTGTTATCGCCAAAAATGCCATTGAAATTAAAAACAAAATGGTCAAAATGAGTTCATGAGTTAACTAAATTTCTGGCATTTACACAAAGTATGCTTGTTTATTAAAACTTAATAGTATTTATTAGAGAGTGGTGCATGCTCATGGTGCAAAAAATAATTTGAAATCAAATATGTGACTATTCTAAGTCTAGTGATAATGACATCTTTCTTTATGGTTAGGGTTTTGTTTTTGAAACCTTTGACAGTTGGCTGTACTTGAATTAGTTTATTTGTAGATAGTTTTTTCCTCATGGATGACACAAATTATTTCGAATTATTTTTATTGCTTGTGAAATTTGATTTGAAGTTCATCGCTTCTTTATTGAAAGTGTGTATTTATATTTATGTCTGGGTGGAATACTGTTTAGATAATTATGATTTTGCAAATGCTTTTAACAGTGCAAAAATTATCAAATCGTTTATTTATTTTCTGAAGGTTATAAAAAGTTATATTATTAATTAATTAAACCATATCTCATGGAGAGTTCTTTCAAATGATACTAATTCTGGGCATCCAGAAACTGGGTTTTACAAAATGAAGTCATGTTGCCGTTTAATTATAAGATAAAAGAGTAGCTGTGTATAACCGACAACTACGCAATGTGTAAGAAAGATATTGACTTGCAGATTAATGGCAGTACCAGATTTAAATAGAATAGAACAACCTCGAACTTCACTTCAATAGATATTATATAGTACAGAATAAACAGAATAATCAATTATAAGGTAATTCTTCGTGAAAACTATACATAGTTACAATGGTAGCTTAATAAAATTATGCTAAATTCATTACAGTAAAGAATGCCAAACTATATGAATGATTTTCTAATCGTTTTAAATGGATTTGCTTTTTTAAATATATATAATCAAATTACATCGCTCTTATTTGAATTTTTTTTATTGCTGTGATATAGGCATAAACACATGACAAAGAATATAATGAATTATATAATTCATTTTGCATTTAAAGATTCAATGAAACTATTATGTTGAATTCCAGGTATCTTCATTTAATTTTCATCATTCTCTCTTTCATTGAAACTCGAATCTTTATTTCATTACTGTCCACAAATGCATTTCCAACTCATGATATAACACTATCAATGGCGTACGAATTTTATATATATATTTATTTATTAATATTCTATTTAAATATTTAGTTCAATTTATACTTAAAATCATATTTTTTATCCTTTATCAGCACGGAGTTTTCATATATTCAAAATTCAATCGTTGAAATACTGAACATTATTTGTATGGACGAAATTTTTTGTCACAAACATAATCGTTATAATAAAAGTGTCCGTTAAATTAAATCCGCATAATCGTTAAATTGAAATAAGAAGAAATTGTTTTCAAAATCAGAAAATCAAATTAAGATTTTTAAATCCATAGATAGATATAGTACTGCACTCAACTTGTATCAAAATTACAAAAACCGAAGTATACAGCTTTATTTATAAAAACAAACAAACTGTAAATCATTTTCATTTTATTCTCAAATATGATCCATGCATTGCATATTTTACTGTACATACAATACATTTGCTCTTATATATACACGCACAGAATAAAGCAGAAACTTTACCTTATAAGTTTTATATCAAGGTCACATAAGCTCAAAACCATTGGAAATCTCCACAAATATGACAATCAGAATTTTTTGTTATTTAATAAGTTTCTTCTTATAATTCTACAATTCTTATATTTAAAAGTATGTAACACAAATTGAAATTTTTTCTTTATATTAATTGAAATTTTCTAAGTAAAAATGCATCTTTCTATAAGGAAGGAAAAGTCAATATTAAAAAAACAGCGAACAAATACTTTAAATCTTTTGTGAAAGTTTAAGTAAAGGAAAACGAAGTGAAAAAAAAAACAATTTTCTTAACGTTTTCCAGGTAGAGAGAAACTAACGCATAAATCATACGTGTCAAAATATAATTGGAAAGAATTTCCAATAAAATTTCAAACAGGATTCCCAAACTGTATTTATTTTTCTTTGAATAGTTAGGATACGCCAATGAAAAAGAAATTCTTTTATATGAGAATGTTAAAATACAATCGAACAGGGAGAAAGCGTTATATGTTAAATATATATTTTTTAAATTTTTTTGGATATTCGGTTTTACGAAATGAATAAAACATGGATTTAAATGTAAGATATTATAAAAATGTAATTTTAATTTAATTTTTTATATGCAAGTTGTTCTCAGAAATGGTTCATCATTCCATTTAGATAAAAAAAATTGGAAAGGCTATAATTTGTGAAAATGTTAAAAAAAAATTAGTATTTATGCATTTTGCCAATCATACTTTATTGGCGTCAACACACAGTATATACATATAATATATATATATAGAGAGAGAGAGAGAGAGATTGGATACATAAGAAATCAGGAAATTGAAATTTAAAAAAATAAAAACTGGATATTATGTAATTTTATGTAGTATAAATTTTTTTAATATTAAAAAATAGAGTTTGGGTCTTTTATTTTACTTTAATTAAAGACTTTATATTAAGCATACACCTTAGCCCCGAACATAATGATACCATTGATTAACAAGCCAAAGGACTGCTTGTTCCCAGAATTCCCGTGACAGTGACGAAACCCAGTCTCTTACAACATCCTTGAGTTTTGCGTTCAAGACCAGCTCTTTGTTGAATTAGTCGAGCTCAGAAGAACTATTAACTCCGATGTGTACTAGAAAATACTCCAAAGATTGTGCAGGACCATCAAGAACAAAAGACTGTTCTACTGACTGAAGATGTGGTCTTGCTCCTTAAAACCCTACAACCAAACGTTTACAGAATCACATAAGCAGAACTGGTCAAGTTCAGGTGAGAGCAACTCAAGTATCCCCGCTATATGTCGTCTTGTGATTTTCAAGTGTTTGGCCTCCTGAAAAAAACAGCCGAAAAGGGAGCGCTTCAACTCGGACGTCGAACTTATGGAAGCTGTGAAGGGTTGGGTTTCGTTACTGCCTCGTGAATTCTGGGTCAAGGTCAATCCTTCCACTTTAATTAGAAAAGCTTATGAGAAGATTTTGCAAAGCGCTAGATAACAAAATGAATGGAATAAAAAATTATCGAATGTGCTCCTACGTTCTTGGATTAAAGTTATTTACTAAAAAGGAGATAATGTTACAAAGTAATTTAAAGTATCTTCAAGGTTCAGAGGGGATTTTTCAAAAAAAAAATATTTCCTAGTGTTTATATGACAATATTTTTTATGTATAAAAATAAAATAATGAATAAAAGTGAAATTATTTAAATACATAATTAGCTTTTGAAGATAAGTAAATTTTATCATTTCTTTACAAAAACTAGGAGTGTTCTAGAGAAAAATATTGCTGAGGTATTTTACATTTTCTTGTGTATAATTAGAAGTGTAACATATGCTAGGGTGTAAGCAACTGTTATCTAAGAATTATATCCAAAAGTAAAATTTTTGTACGTGGCATATGAAATTATCAATGAAGTCTTCGAAGTTTTTTACCAATACACACATCAAACAATTATAAATCCACTTCTAGCTCATTTAACATCTACTCCATTGTTCATTACAATCTGCATAACATTACGAGAACTAATTATAAATTTTATTAAAATAAATCAATTTATTTTTGGGATAAAAACTCGTACAAATGAATTGGGGAAAAACTCGTTTTTCAGAAGATGTATTTAAAGTTTTTAAATGCTTATAAAAAGCAATCACTTACATGTCAATAGTTTGTCACTTGCCGTCCAATTGGCATAGAGATAAAGAAACGAAAAATGATATCATTGGAAACATAAATGTTGCTATTCTTTAAAATTCCGAAAAATTAAAAAAAGGAAATTTCCATTCAAATCTATGTTTTCTGCCCAATCGAATAAGAATCTTTTTTTTATCATATCAATATATTTTTTCAAAAAGAAAATATTTAAATAGTTGTTCCCAGTGTTCCTTTCATTTTCATTATTATATCTGTTACCTTGAATTGTACATTTATGTATCTTGATTTTGCACTAAAATTTAAGTATTTTAAAACTAATAGTAATTAAGGGGTATTTTAAAACTAATAGTAGTTAAGTAAGTAAGTCATAGTAAACCAATGAACAAGCAAAAATACCAATAATCGCTCTGAACTTAATCTTTGGAACAATAGAGGGCTCTTTTCTTGAAATTAGCGCATTTTATCATTTGTAACATTAAGTTTGATTAGATTTGAAATGGTGAATAATATGTTATTTTAAAGTTAAGACAAGTTTAAAGCTAGTCCATCCAGTTTAGTGTGAAGCTCAAATTCTTACTTCCTTAATAGATTTGACATCGGAGCAGGTTAAGTTTCCTTTTCTTTCCGCATTTTAGCAGTGCATTTGAAAATATTTCATTGCTTTTAATCATTTCCCAGGTGAAGACACTGAAAAAATTTTGTGATTCAAATATAGAGATATTTTGCATTTAAATATACCTAGAACACCCGCTGGTGTTGTTTCGACGCCAAGACAATTTATCATTATAAATAGCTGTCGTTCAACAAAGGATAATCCATTAAGTAAAACAGGCTAATTTCACATTTGTTTGGCATATTTGTTTCACATTTGCTTGTTGCATTGTTGACAGTTGCTTTGAATGCAGTGTTATTGGGTTCACAGCTGAAATGAATAAACTGCACTAGAATTGTTATATCTAAGTGTTTCATAATAAAGTATTTGCTTATATGCTTATAAAGAAAAAAAAACCATTCGATTTTCTACCATTGTGCAGGGCAAACACCCTGAAACAATGGCATGTAACGAAGACCTATGCTCTGATGAAATTGCTAAAATGCCGCAGGAGATTTCTGAGAATGAATCAGATGCAGTTGAGCTGTTTTGCTCCAATCTAGATTCCAATGAAGACATAGGTTACTTGAAAGTGACTGCGAGGAATCTGAAGAAGCAATTTGTTTTGAACAGTTTTTTATGATATTAGAAGTCAAATTATATGATAATTACATGAAGTAATATTTAAAAAATCTTAAATCTAAACAATACTGAAGAGTAGTCATGCAATTATTTAGTTATTACAATTATCTTATATATTTCATACCACAGTATAGAAATGACACCGGTTGACTTTTAAGGGTTATCGAAATCTGGATGCTCTAGAATTAATGCTTGCAACTCAGGGTGCAATTGAAATTGAATCAAGTATTGCTTCAATAGATGAATATTTCCTGATAGATCCTTATGAAAAATTTTTGCTCATTTCCTTCTTACTATTAAGAATTTTAACTCACTATTATTAAAAGTAAAATAAAAAATGCAATGACCTTATTAAATTTCCTTAAAAAAAAGCTTACAATTTTGTATTCATTAGTGTGGCGATAGTGTTGGCTGTAATTGTGCCAATGTGGAGGCTGAACTCCGCCAAGGATCGAACTCGCAATCTTGCAATTTGCAGCCGCGTAACATATCCCCATTATAAAATTTATCATCGATGTTTAGTGGCATTTACTGGCTCATTAAGCTTAAGCCATCACATTGGCAATGTTGAAAACGTTTTGGAAGGGCCTGTTTTATACAAATTAAGAATGATATTTTAATAAAAGATAGGATTATTCAAATATTTTATATATATTACAACTGGATACATTTTTCATTCATATCTTAAATACAATAGCCAAAAGTATATCAATGATTTTTTTTAAAAGAAGGCAACTATTTTCCTTGAACTGAATAGAAGTGCTCAGGCATTAAGGCTTTCTACAAAATTCAGGATTCATTAACTTTAAATTCAATTGTCAAAATATATCAATTTATTTACTTATTAAAAATGAAAAGTAATTCCTTGTTAAATGGTCATCTGTACTTATAATAAAGCTCAATATGTGTGTGTGTGTGTGTGTGTGTGTGTGTGTGTGTGTGTGT
>JAPMOQ010063455.1:14691-27342 GCA_026543055.1 Argiope trifasciata
TGTGTGTGTGTGTGTGTGTGTGTGTGTGTGTGTGTGTGTGTGTGTTGGCGCTCTACAGGCCAGACCGTTGGACCTACAGCTACCAAATTTGGTACATGTATACCTTGGAGATCGGGAATGTGCACCTCGGAGCCCTTTTTTCGAATTTTTAATTAGAATTTGAATTAATTAAAATTTAAGCGAAATTTCGAAGTTTTTCCGCTATAACTTCCGAAAATATGATCGCATAAACATAATTTTTACATCAATTTAAAGATTAAAAAATTAGCCTTTTAATGGTATTAGTGTTTTAATGTATAATTTAAGCTTCTCTTTTTAACGAATTTTTAAAGAAATATTTTAACCATGTTTTTTTAGCACGTGACTAGATAAAATAAAAGAATGCCGGAAGTTCAGATTCAAAAAAAAAACTATCAGCGCAAATCAAATCTAAAGAATTGCAATTTTCAGCACGGGACTGGATAAAATAACTTAAATATAAAAAGTGATACTTTCTAAAAAAATAAATGCAAAGCAAAGGTTTCTACAATCTTTTGCAATATCTATACCATTAACTCAATAAATCTTCTTTATTTACGGTAAACTTGATTGAATTTTGACAGGATATGCATTGAAATCCCGACTGAATGGCATATTTATGTAATCGTTTGCAATATCTGTATCATTAATTAAAATCTTTTTTCCCTTTCTCGCTTTCTTTAAAAACCATATTTAATATTTTGGCAACATCATCGAAATTTTTTTTAATATTTAGGAAGCATAACCGATGGTGAAAACTGACTGATTTATAAAAGTAAAGAATATTATTAGGAAAAGTTGTACTTTTAGAACTTTCCGTCCATCATCTTAAAGAAACTATTAATTTCAGATCAATCAATGCTCGGAATTACTTCAAGGCTAATGAATATGTGATTTAATTGAAAATTTTAGAACGCTTTACTCATGGCGAACGAGCTGGTCGCCAAAGGCGGCTAGTCTAAAATAAATATCTAAATAGATTACTTGTACTAAATTTGGCTAGATGCTGCATGTAAAAGGAAAAGGTAGTACGAAATAGAATAAATACGGATTTACTTTTTGGTCACGTCTTTGTTATGATAAAGAGAAAATGGATAAAGAGAAAAAAAATGCACATAAAAAGAATAAATCAGATTTAGGCATTGGACACAAAAAGAAAGAAGCTGACTGGTACATTCTCATTTCACTGAACAAGCATCCAAGTCCTGAATATGTGAGCGCTTCTAAAAAAGCATTCAGAGATTCTCCAGTAAGCCGGACTTCTTAAAACGTAATACTGCAGGATTGTTTTTATAAAAATACATATTTTCAATAGATGGATTCTACAAAATGTTACATGCAGCAATAACAGAATAGTCATGATCTGCTCCACTTTTAATAATGATATGTTTCTAAGACTGTGTAGTGTTTGTTTGGCCTTCTGCAAAATTACGATGCAAGTGTTAAATAATATTTTGTTTGTTTATTTCAATTTTCCAATAGCATAGATAAATAACGTATATCATGTTAGATTTTGTTCATCATTATTCAACTTTTTTTTTGATTGGCACAGACCCTTTTTGGTGAATAAACAATTTCAGAGCTGATTCAATGGTTGACCCCCAGGATTGTTTTTCTTCTAATATTTTATAGTTGTTGAAATTGTGGTGGTAAGTTCATAAGCCGAATAATATCTGCGGTTCATAACCAGTTTCTTGTGTCTAGGGGCTATGTCACTCGGCTATGAGCCCCAACTTTCCGAGTTCAATCCTCAAGAACGCTCATTGGTTCGGAAGCTCTTATCTGGCTTATGAACTTGCTACCACATCACTCCCCTTCCAGTGAGTTGGAGGTGTAATGTATAATGTTATCACACCAAGTGTTTTTGGAGGCCAAGAATTTTGTTTGTTATAATCGCTCCAAACGCTGTGTCGGGCTACGAACGTTTTTGTCACCAATCACCGCTTTAACTATCAGTAGAGGACGCCACAAAGGTTGCGATTGTTAGATTGAAGAACCAGAGTCACCAATGTAATTTCTTGCAATTCGATTCCGGGACCATTTGATCTCTAAAATAATCCGCGTGACATAATCCCTAGACTAAAAGTGTACACTCCGGTCTGGAAGTGGTTATGTGGCTTATGAACATACCAACGGTCATGCATTGACAGTTTATCCTCCTTCAATGTGAGAAATGGCATAGCCTCTTTGAACAGACAACTATTAGCCCACAATATTAATAGTAATGTTTTAACTATCTCCGCATGCTTTAATGAGACAATTATTAAAATAAATAAAATTTCCATTTTAAATTAAGCATACACATTTAACACATAAAATTCGATATCCCATAAAACTGCCATATCAAATTCTATGTGTTTTATGCCAGTTCTATTGCATATCAAATTTTTTGTTTAAGTGGTGAAATTATAGACGAAATATGGTCAGCTATTGTGATTATTAGAGCTGACAATATTTCAATCACAATATTTTGAAAAAGTGGAAATTAATGTGTGCATATGGGCACTGACAATGTAACTAGAAGTCATGAGCTTCTACATGAAAATATATCCGTTATTTGTAATTAAGGATCTGTGTCAATAATCGCTTTGAGTTGTCTGTTTTCATCGATAAATTAGAGCAATTTTCAATCAAGGGACAGTTAAGCCAATTTTTGCAATTTATTGGCTTGCTTTTCGACACATATTTCTTGGTTTCATTTACATTTCCTTCCTTTTAATGAAAGGAGTTCGTGACAATACATTCAGTCCTCACCAGAGTTTTTCTAATAATATTTAATATCTATTTTATTCATTTGAATGCAGCTATTAAAACATTCAGTAAAGCACTCTGAAATTTTCCAACTGCAATTTATTTTAATTTGAATATTTAACTATTGCCATTCATTATTTAAAAAAATGTTATTTAAAATTCTCTTATGAGTTTTCTTTTTCTATGAACACAAAATTTTTATGCATAAATTTCAATTTATTTTTGCCCATATATACAGAAAATAATTAACAAAAATAATAATAAATGCTATAAGCAATAATGTTAATTAATTATAATGTAAAACTTAATTATAATTTGTAAACAATAAATAAGAAGGCAACAAATTTAAATTTTCTCAACATCTATATTATATTAAATTATAAACAATTGAACGAATTCAGTCTTTCATTCAGAATCTTAAAAAGTAATATATTTATGAATCAAATATGATTATCTGAAATCTAGTAATGTAAAAATAAAATTGTATTTGCAATTTTTTTCTTTCTTTTTAAGCTTTCAGAGATTATGAGATAAATATACAAATCGCTTAAAAATTCCTCTTGCTTTTTTTTTCACTAAAGGAATGTTAAATGAATATTTGTCTCCGATGAATGGCAGCTTGGAACATTATTGAGTTGAAATTCTTTTTTTTTTATTTCGTTTAAGAATATGCTCACTACTTCATATTTTAAATGTAATTCTTCTGGTGTATAAATTGAGAGTTCGATTAGGAAAGAATGGAGGCCGCAATATGAATGTGCGAATAAGTTATATTTACTCTCACTTCAATAAAAATAAGTCTCCATGCTTATAAAAAATTGGTTTCTTCGAATATTGACTTTTCTGTTCTGGGTTTTATTTTATATTCTTAAATTCAAAAGGTTCATTTGAGCAAAGAGGGGTTTGAAAAAAAAATTTCATTTATTATTTTCATAATTTTCAACCTTTGCTTTTATGCAGTTTAAAATAGGTTTTTATCCAGCGCCTTATCTTTTGAGACTACTTCATTTTTTCTTCTTCTTTTCTTTCTCTCTTTTTATGAGGCAAGGTTAAAAGCTATTGAATCTTGATACACATTTCTCTGGATTCGCTTGTCGAAGAAAGCCGTGACAAATAAAAAATTCCACATTTATGTTTTGTTACGAATGGTTTTTTTTTATACATTCGGGGCTCATTTTGTATAAATACATTAATGTACACATAAAAATACATTTTTTAATTTTTACAAAATAATGTTTATGGCAAGATAATTCACATATAAAAAATTAGGCATGCTTGATACGATTTCCATGTAAAAATAATTGTCAAAATGTTCTATAGAATAGCTTTAACTTCTATAGACAAATTCAATTCAACGATTGTGGCACAGTATTTGATATATAACTATAATTTCACTGCCCAGATTACATATCAATATTCATTTTTTAATATTTATTTTAGTTGTACTAACGACACACTTTTTCAAAGCAGCATAACTGCTACGATACACCTAATTTCGAACCGGGAACACCTGAGCAGGTAATCCCTCTCCAAATATTCACAATCCGCCGATGTGGAGGATGTTTCTGCCCGACGGATTTAACAAGCACCAGACTCACTTTCATGGCTGTTCTTCGGTAGAAATGGGTTTCGAACGTGAAACCCTCGGATTCGGAAACCGTGATCTTACCAACAAGCAACCGTGGCCTTTTTTTAAATTTAATTTAATTTTACTTTTGTTTTTTGAGGGTAAAGGATCAAAGAAAAACTTATACATCTTAAAATTTGTCTTTTTTTCTTATACAACTATGTTTTTCACTTTCATCCTATGAGTAGAATGCATCCAAATAAAAAAGCGAAATTGTTTGAAAAGTACAACGATTTTTCCCCCAATTCTTCGTGTAACAAAAAAGTTTTAAAAAATCATACTTTATCTCTGATCCCATTCTAGAACATTTTTTTTCTTACCTGTATGCGAAAAGTGGGAAAAAACACTTGAAAACTCATAAATATGATGAGCTCCGATGAAATAGAAATACAAAAATTATTCTCATGAAAAAAACTGTTTCCACCGCTTCTCCTGTTAAATAAATCAAATTAAAACTCGGTACTAAATTGATTGGAATCTCAAGACTAAAATTTATCGCTGAAAGCATTTGCTTTAACTGCTTACTATCTATTTTCATTCAGTACAGACAGTATAGAAAAACGATAATGTTTACATAAACGGTTTTTCAAATTTGTTGAATATTTTATACAACGCATCGAAAATTTACATACCACTGTAAACATTCTTTGCTAAATATCCCTTCTTATATACATCCAACCATCCCAACACCATTAATATTTTTTTACGGAAATAGCCAATATAGTGAATGTTAAATAATTTGATAACCAAACCTACTATAGAATGTCTAATTAATGAGTGCTAATAACCAGGGGCATTTTAGTTTTTGAGATATAATTGTGAAAAAAATAATGGGTACAAAATTAATTTGGTTATATATTTATTTAGTACATTATATAATAGTACTTAGAATGTAAAAAAAAAAAATCCTCGTTTTGAATATTATGCATATTTAAAAAAGCAAAATAAGAATAAATGTGCATTAAAATATTTTTCTGACCATAAAACAATAAACTTGGAAAGTGTTTCCATTATTATGGCATGGATTAGGATTGCTACTGGAATCACGAGACAAGTAGCTTTTGTGAGATAACATTTTAAAAATAAGCAGTATTTTTTTTCCAATTATTAAGAGTAAAATATTCTTACTTTAATTATTATCTACTTCCTTTCATTCAATTTATAATTCATTATTTTAATAATCTTTAAATCAGATTTTTAAAAAAGTGAACACCAGGTGGCGACACTAAGAAATAATATGAGTTTTTAATTCTAGAATAATACTAATAATGAATCAGCCTGTAATGAATTTACAAAAAGACTAAAATGATGTGCAGTTAGGAAGAACGTATTGGCATAAGAAATTTCAAAGCATTAAATATGATAGAAGTAAATCTACTAATTTGACCTAGACTTGTAATATGATGAAATAAAATGTAACTTTTTGTATATAAGAAAGGAATAGGAAAAAATAGGAAAAAAAATCAACGCCGTATGTAAGTAATTATAAATTGACTACTCCTATCAGCCCTGAGCACACAGATAAAATTGAATATAAGATCGTCGAAACAGTAACATTGTTGGGAATTGTGGTTGAGTTCTAAGAGCCAACCTTTATACAACCTTTCCCGTGAGAAGTACGTCCTGTCATCGAAAGGAGATAGTGAACCCACACTATATCTGTACCCACCTGAGTATGTGAACCAACAAACTATGCCGGAAGTTCTCATTTCCATTTCTGAGGGGGCTCACAGTGGGAGATCGTATATAAAACAGTGAGAAGAAAAGAAATCAAATTTGTTTTAAAAATTCGGCAATGAGCAAGTGAGTAGTTATAAATGGAATAAAAATCTATGCAAATAAGTGGAAAAGTGTAAAAACGACTGAGGGAGCAAGTGAACAAGTAGAAAACTTTAAAAATGAATAAAATTCGCATAAAAATGTCGAAAAGTGTAAAAATGTATGAGAGAGCGAATAGAAAACATTAAAAAAGTGAATAAAATTCGCATGCAAATGTCGAAAATTGTAAAAACTGATGAGAGCAAATAGAAAACATTAAGAAGTGAATAAAAGCATTATACAAATAAGTCAAAAAGTTTGAAAAGGACTGAAAGAGCGAACAAATAGAAAACCTAAAAAAATGAATATAATTCGCAAACGAATAAGAAGAAAATTTTTAAATCGTCGTTAAGAGCTAGTAAGCATGTAGAAAACATTAAAAAGTTCATAAAAGTCACGTACTAATAAATCCAAAGTTAAAAAATATCTTAGTGAGCAAATAAGTTAATAAAAAAACATTAAAACGTGAATAAAATTCGAATACAAATAAGTAGAAAAGTTTAAAAAACTTCTGGCAGAGAAAGTAAGCAAGTAGAAAATATTAAAATGTAAATAAAATTCGCATGTAAATAAGTTGGAAAAAATGCAAAAACTTCTGAAAGAAGAAATAAGCGTTACAAAGTGAAATTTACATAGAAATAAGTCGAAAAATCGAAAAACGCCTGTGAGAACAAGTAAACAAATTGAAAAGTAAGGAAAGAAAAAATATGATATAAGTGATTAAATTATTAAGAACACAAAGACGAACGATTAAAGGTAACACCATATTTGCAATGAAAAACCACTCTTTAAATCTATCTTTTTCATTATTTTGGGTCTTTAATTTTCTGATGCAAGAATGACTTTCGTAAAATAAATTGAGAGCAAAATCTGATTTATTGATCACATTACTGTTACTTTCAATATTTATTACATTTCCACACTAAAAAAATTATATAATCTTATCTTACTTATTTATGAAGATAAAAATCGATATAGCAGATATTTTCCAGAGCCCAAGTTTGAGGAATAGAAATTTCTTGAAAGAACGAGGGAAGGTATCATATTTGTTATAATTCAATTATGTGGATATCGATATGAGTAATTTAATATATGTTATCGATAAAGCGATACTTACTGGATAGCACGCAAGAATTCCGCTATTAATAAAGTCATGGATACGTGCTGCATTGATAAGAGGGTATTTTTTTGCAAGAAATACTTTTTTCTGTAATAATAATAATGCTTTATAAAAACCTTAATTGTGCATAGTTTTAAAATGCATTTAGTTGAAGAAAAAAAATGGATGAAATTTGTACTTTTAAATTTAAAGGATTTAGACGAAAATTTACTTTATTTTACTATTTTTATTACGTCTTTATTATATTATTTGATCGGATTAACGATTATATCTGATGATTAGATTAGATGATATGATTTGATGATTAATTCCTCTTCTTAAATCCAGATGGCAGCGCGATTTTGTTGTCCTTGAAAATTATTCAGAAAAGATTTTTTTTTTTGCTTGGCAGTCAAGAAAAAATAGCCGTTCACTTTACTGTGAGATATCAGTAGATCACAAGAAAAAGCAGTGCAAATTAATTTTAACGATTAAATTAACGCTTTTCTGTTGAAACCCAACGAATGTCTTGTGAAAATAATATTTTATGGAAAAAAAAATATTTTCTTAATGAAATAATCGCAACTGTGATACAGGATTGCTTATCGCAAATGGCATAAAACTAATTAGTGTTCGATGTGAATAATCGGATGACTAGTCTTGAAAACTGTTTGCTGATTTTTCTTGCTAAAAGTATTCTATTTTTTTACAAAGATCGGTATAAAGCATTTGCTCACTAACATGCATAAATATTACGTTAGGAAATTGCCCCCATATTCGACATCATTATTGTCACAAAAAGACAAATTATCTATTTTCATCGCCTTCATATAATATATGACACATTATGCGCTTAGATTCATAGAATAAAAAATAGAGCCGATTGCTGCCATCTACTTGAATCAATTGGTCTCAAAACGTTTATAAAGGAGTTAAATTCTGCATACGAAAATTCTGATTTTTGTGTTTGTTGTAATTTCTAATGGTACTTGCCACCGACAAGCCCGCTTACTAAAGAGTCATTGTGATTTAATTCGAATTTCTTAAGTCTTGTTTTTTAGGTTGCTCCATCTAAGGCCAAGACCCAGGTAGCACAGTCTATTGTTCTATATTGCATAATATAGTGAGATATTATATGATAATAAACAATATTAAATAATATTGCAATATTGATAAATGTCATACAATACTGTACAATATTTGCGTGCTACAAGGGGAGCCCGAGTTAGCTACTCTTACGTCACAACACTTTTTACGCCGGACTTCATTCATACATTCCATGCACTCATCCTCAGATCGTAATTCAGATCTGAATCAGAAAAAGGTCATCACTGAACCATAACCTCCAGTGGTATTACTCCCGACATGGAGGACTTGGTGACTACGACATATTTGTAGTGCACCAGTCACCACAACAAACGAAGCCTTCAGCCGGCGGGATTAGAACTCGCAACTCAACGAATGTGAATCCAACGCTCTACCAACAAGGCGGTTTAGCCTAATCTTTTCTATTTTCTTATGTTAAGTTATGTGAGAAATTAAACTATACATCAATAAACACACATATATATAGATTGAAATAAATTAAAGACATTTTGTTTTGAGTTTGAATTTTTATTATAAAAAAACAAATATTAAATTACAATCATAAAGCTGGCTACAACTTTGAACCTCTTTTTCTAATATACACTAGCATTTAAATATACAATCTTCCTGGAAATGTGGGATATCGAGGAAGGTAGAAGAAATCGGAAATGTCGGTACGGATATTAAATGTAAAATTTCCTACAAACAGATCGTTATGTTTTCAAAATACCATGTTATTTAAAAGGGAAAAAAATATGCATAATTCAGAAATAAATTTATTAATACAGCAGGGCATAAAACTGAATTATTTTGAAAATACCGAGATATTCTTTATTGACTAATGTAATACTTGCAAAAAAAAAAAAAAAAAACGCAAATAAACATGTTTATTTGATGTTACTTTCGAAGTATTTAAGGTATGCGACTACGTTCGATTTTTTTTTTTCGAAAATCGATTGACAGATAAAAATTATTATTTGTATGCGTATTGCCGATAATAATGCAAAATAATATAAATAATTCTTTGAAAATATAATGTATTTTGTAAACTAGGAAAATTTTAAGTAAATTTTAGTGAAATTCAACTAAAATGGTTAGCATTTTACAGGAAATTGTAATACAGCAATCCTATTTTTCTTTGTGCACAAGTTATAGAATGCAGTGATGAAGGAAATAAGTCAAAATCTATGAAAAAAATTGAGAGGCAGTTATAGTTAAAAATATACATATATACGCATTTTTTCCCATAAATTTACAACTTAATTTTTCTAAAAATAATTATAAATGGAAAAGTGTTTTACCAATATTAAAATATTTGGATCGTTTCATTGCCCATATTATTTGAAACACAGGCTGAAATTTTTATGTAAATACCTCGATTAGTTTTTGAAATATCATGTTAACAATACATAATTTTTGTGATAATTAAACTTTTGAGAAAATTGAAGACATTTTTTAGTTGAAAAATAGGTCATGTTTTCTTTTTCCTATAAAACATAAACTGTTGAAAAGACTGAATTACAAGAAATAACAATAAAAACCAGTCGCCAATGTGGCTGATAACCAGTGTTTTTAACGCATTCTCATATCTAAACAAGTGAAACTGTACATCTGTGTAACTGTTCATACAATGGTGTAACTAAGGATTGTAAGCTTATTTTGCTACATTTTCCACACTCTTCTTTGTTATTTCTTGCGCTATTTTGGAATTTGGGAATCGTTCGATGTTTATTCTCTTAAAAAAAATTCTTTTACACCTTTTTGTCTATATTTTGAAATAGAATCAAAACAATAAGCTGATTGAAAGAACAATTGAGCGTAGTGCTGTAACAGGTTATTGTTTTTTACATCCATTTAGTAGACTGTGCTGGTCAGGACAAATAAATAAAAGGAAAGATTAACCCCAAGATGAAAGAATTAGCAAACTAATTATGGTTTTTCTAAAGCATTTTCGAAGTCTGTTACATCGAATCCTGTCGTTGAATATGGATTTAAATTTATTCTTCTTTACCATGTAAATAATTTGTATACCATGGTCTTGTTATCGAGGAACATCTAAATGTAAGTAAATAATACTATTATATAAAATAGTATTGACAATAAAAATAATAGAAAAAATGTCTTTTGTGAAAAGAAAATGAAAATGGAAATAAATATGTTTGATAACTACTAGATTTGAAAGGATTTTTAGATTTTATCAATACATTTTTTATACTTCTGCTTGAAATATCCTGAAGTCGTCCAGAAAGAGTTCGTAGTATCACAAAAAGCTTTTTGCCGGTATCACCCATATTGCAAGTATAAACCCATTACTTCACATAATGCCGGGTTTACACTAGGCCAGTTATTAGACGTATAATAGGTTGTGCATGAGTAGAAAGGCTGAAAAATGATGTTCGATAGATGGCAAATAATTGTCCAGATGGGCACAACTACATGCCACAGTAATGTATTTTTTTTCCTTACTGTGTTTTCGTTTACAGAATTTGGAGACTTTCTTGCCGTAAAAAGTTGCACTCTTATGATAGATTCATTCCGCATTTTCCTCTTTTTTCTATCTAATGCGATTGTGTGTGTGTGTTTTTTTCTCATTTCTTTTTATAGCTTTCAAAATTTAGGTTGTAGATCTTTTTTATTTTATCATGTTTCTTTGAGTAAATATCCATCATTTTAATACGATGTGCATTGGCAAGGAAAAATTCATTGGTCGCCAAAATGGCAATTTATACCTAAGCATGGAATGCCTGAATCTATTTTAAGAAATTGTGGCAAACATAAATAATTCTTTTTCTGAACATCCATTGCCTACTGGCCGAACACACCCGACACAATGTATATTAATTTGTATTTTTTTAAAAAAAATTTTACTCATTTATATCTTTTTTAATTTATTTGATTTTATTATCTATGTAAAATTTATTTCTCTTTTCTAAATATGCATATTATTAATTAATTATTATTACTTATTCTATTTTTATTTAAATTCTTATAAAATTCTAAAAATGGTAATATAAACATGCAATATATTCACATTTTCTGTTGTAAAAATTGATAATTATTAAATTCTCATTTATATAATTTAATTCTGTTTTACAATTTATTGATATAGATGGAAGTAAAATATTCGAGGATTTTGCCAATCATCAACCTTGTTTACCTCAGTCATTTTATATGTGCGTGCTTTCGCACAGTTTGTAAGAAATCCCTCTGAAGTCTGCAGCATAATTTTAGTCTTCTTCATCATGAAAACCTTAAAAAATTTATTTTTAAATTTCAATTTCAATATATAGTCTCAAAGAAAGTTATAAAAGTAATAAAAAATGAAATTTAAAAAATTATATTAAATTTCCGATGCGTTCCAGTTAAAACAAATAAGGAAAATTTATTTCGAAAAATAAGATACGAAATTAAATCAGATCAGTAGAAAGTAAAATAAGAAATATTGAACTCAGACTTGGGAAAAACAGTTTTCTAAAAAACTAACTTCAGATGTGTCTTAACTATTAGCACCATAAAATGAAGCAAATAAGATTTCTTTCATTTTAGAAATCCCAATCTTCAAAAAGGATGTTTAACTTTGTTTCTCGAAACTTAGTAGCCATTTCGTTGATTAAATTTTTTTTAATCTTAAAGGAAGAAGAAAGGAACATTATTTGATTATAAATGTTTCAGGAAAAGTCTAATTTATTTTTGACTGTGTGCTTTCATGTATAGAATTTTTCAAACAATTTGCATTATATCTTTTTTAAAAACTGAATAAACCTTATAATTGAAACTTAAAAATGGAATAGACTTTGGACTATATACCTTATAATTTTGTATTTCAGTCTATATTTATCACTATAATTTTAAAAGATACATTAATATTTCTAAATTTAAAAAAATGCGAAACTTTTAGGCAAAATTGAATAATTATTAAAAAATTGCTGAAGAATATAACTTAAAAATAGTTTTTTCCAGCGTTAAAATGTTTAAATCATGTAATATTATCGATTCCCCAAATTTATCTTAGCTAAAATTTGAAATAACTGGACTAACTGCTGTTAAAAACGAAGGTGTTCAGAAAAAATAGCGATAATAAGAAAAAGACGTCAAAACAAAAATAAGTAAATTTTGTAAGAAATAAAAATATAACATACCAAACAAAATGCAATAAATGACAAATGATTGTTATGTCATCATTTTAGATAGCGCAAACAATAATAAACAGCAGTGTGTGTGTGTGTGTGTGTGTGTGTGTGTGTGTGTGTGT
>JAPMOQ010063455.1:27628-49374 GCA_026543055.1 Argiope trifasciata
TGTGTGTGTGTGTGTGTGTGTGTGTGTGTTCATACGCGACATCCCGTACTTTTTGATTGACAAATTTCACATTGTATATAATGACATGATGTTTTGACGCTTGTAAACTTTTGAGGATGGAAACGTTCACTTCTGTACTTTTTTGAAATTTTAATTAGAGTTTGGTTTAATTAAAAACGAAGTTTAATTTTGTATCAATAAATGATATTTTCGAAAATATAACAATGCAAAAAGGATTTTTACATAATTTTAAATCGATTTTAAGACTTTAAAGGCTTTCTTTAAACTTTGAATTAAAAGGTTCATTCTATTAAGATAAAATAGCCATTAAATTGGAATAATTTTATACAGTTTTAATTAACATTTTTTTCCATATTCTAATAATTAATAACGTAATTTTTGCTTAGTTCCTAGCAACAGACATTGTTATCAGGAATTCAAATCATTACTATTGCTTCGCCAAATATGTAACTGTGGTTTTTTTCTCGTATTTAAAAATAATGATGAAGGATTCTGTTTAATACTTGTATAGCTCATAAAACCAGTAAAAAAGTTACAATCATACAAAATTTATAAGATGAATGAACCTCACATTTACATCTTTAATGACACTCTGATATTACTGGTCTGTTAGAAACGTTAATGTGCATTATGTTGTTACGGAACTACATCCATTTAAATAACGGATTCGCTTATAGTGGATGTATGTTGTAACGTAATTAATCATGACAGTGTTAATTAAATACGAATACACGACAAAACATAGTCGAGATCTACACAAACAATACATAGCAGCACACTTATTACAAACATCAACCCACAAGTGATAACTAAAATCAATCACAGAAAATAATGTGACCAGACGGAATTCAGCAGGAGGGGGGGGGGGTAGCCACTATCTACCATCTCTCGAAACGTCTGCAATTATCCGTTGTTTTCTCCCTTTACCTGTATTCAGCCATCGACTGACTACTTCATGACTCGCTACTCCAAATACGATCCTGTGCTACTTCTATAATAAACACAAGAATTTGGCACACATATCAATCCAACAGTCGTTTGAGCTCCACTGAACGCTTTCATTTTGCTAAACTGGTCCAAGTAATCGCTGTATATTAGCTATGCTACTCTAAACCTCTCGATGTTTCTATACACGATTGTTCTCGACCTGGACTACCGGACTTTTATAGTTTACAGAACAGGGCAGAGAAAGTTCTGGAACTATCAAACATGCCTCAGTTTTATTCTAGCTATCAACAAAATTCTGGTAGTTTGAAGTATTATCTGTTTTGTCGTCTAAATTACCAAATTCGTTGCCAAGCAGAAAAATTGCCACCTAGCCCTGTATCACTGATTCAGCATCAGATAGATAAGCATGATACAAATCTGCTAGTTAAACAGTATTTTCAATGAATGAACTAACCATGCCGATTGACCAGAATCAAAAAAATGAGTGAACTGAAAGTAAGTATAACCTCGTTGATCTAGTTGGTCACTGAAGGTGGTTAATTAAAAATATGTGTACGAAATTCAATAATAAAATATATCCCTGGAATGCCAAAAAATTGTTTGGAAATTTATCATTATAGTTCAAGACACATTAATTAAGAAATCTTCTAATAGAAAACATTCGCAAAAATAGTAAATTTAAACAATTTCTAATACTTTTTATATACCATCACACAAATGTAGGTTTTATTAATGAAGCATTGCACCACTGTTTTTTCTATAAATAAAAAAAACCTTCAAATTCTTTAAATAAAATCTATTAAATTAAATTCATAATCTTGAAAAAAACTTCAAACTGATGGTAATGAAAAATAATCTTTGCTTTCACATTGTCATTTCTTCTATACAGCCTAAAATTGGTATCAATTATTTCAGATTAGAACTTCGATGAATATTTGAATTTGATTTCTAATTTTCTTTTTTTTTCTTCTGTATTCATAATCTTGGAATTTTCTGATTGGTACTAACAAAAATAGTATCTCGATATTATATGATATTAGTCAGTCAAACATCTCGTTTATAAAATTCAAAAACCTTTCTGCTATTATAAATACGTTCCAATAAACCTTAACTGGGGATATTGATGTATAAATACATTCTACACATTTTTAGAAATATATTATCATTAAAAAGTAATTGTATTTGAACACATAATTTCATCTCAAATTAATGTTACAACTAGTAATATCCTTGAATTTTTTTAAATCATATTTATTTTTCCAGTATACAAATGTATGTAGAAAACAATGTAAGAGAGAATTCAACAATTATATGAAAAAGAAATTGACAATGAGTAAAATTGACTATTTTTTACAGTATCATTTCTACACAAAAAATGGTGAACATTCATAACGTTGGTTTTGTGGGCATTTTCAACATACAAGTTAATTACTAATGTAAAAATGAGCCTGTAAACTGTGTAAATGCTATTTTTAGTATATTAATATATTTTATAAATTTTTCAAAATACATTATAACAAGAAAAATATTATATTTTAATATCCATATCACAATCAATCGAAGGCAAGCTTTCGTCGAAAAATATCTTCTATACAACTGTCATCATCATTAAAATCAATTTCTGCTTCATTTAAAACTTTCTGAACTTTCCTTCATAATGGCATCAATTGGTAGAAGGATATATCAGGGATTGAGCTTTAGAACCATCTGCTAAGCCTTATATAATACTGGAACACTAAAAGATAGATGCGTTCTAAAAAAAAAAGGTAAAATATTTAGAAAAGCTTATGCTGAAGTCAGTTTAAAAAGTGCAAATATAGTGAAGGTTGCGAAATAAGTATCTAGAGAGATAATTCATTTGATCCAAGTTAAACCCATTAAATTTTTGAATTTTAAGAATTAGTCTAATTGGGACAATTACAACAAGAATAAACTGTATTCGACAAAAAGTTCTAAAGTCCTTAATTGCTAAAATTAGTATAGGGGTCGTCGAATGTCAATCCTTAGCGATCTGAGATACCTCAACTCCCCAGCTAAGTTTGAATCGCATTCTTAATATAAAAAAAACCAAGCTAATGAAAGGAAAAATTCAGCTCTTTCTTTAAGGATATCAAGAATCTTCTGATATTATGAAAATGATTTATTGATTCACATTCTTATTCAAAAATCCTTTATTCACAAAAATAAAGCATATTTTAAAATGAATTAAGCAAACAATTTTCTTTAGAATATCAGAAATTCCCATATTACTCAAAATAACTAGATATTTCCTTCTCAAAATATCAAACTAAACAACCGAAAGAAAAAAGTCTCAATTAAAATCTTTTTCTAAGATTTAATATAATGAATGAGAATTTCTAGATATGACTGCTTGATTCCTAAATATGATATAATGTTATAAAAATTTGCAATATCAAAAAATAACGCATATATAGGTTCTAAAAAATGCTGATTCAATAAAAAAATCTTCTATACAATTATCATTAACATTTAATTCAATTTCTTCGTCATTTAGAACTTCCTGAACCTTCCTTCATAATGGGATCAGTTGTTTGGAAGATATTTCAAGGATTAAGCCTCACAGACGTCACTTAAGAAAAAGATGAAATATTTAGAAAAGCATATGCTGAAGTTGCCGGATTAAGCACCATAAAAAATGCTGACTTAATTCGGCGACAAAAAGTGATTTCCACAAAAACGCTTTATGAGAAAAATAAGCTCCCATAATAAACACTAAAACCTACGGAAATAATCAGCTGTGAAAATTATTGTCAAAATCTCGGCATCCTTCTCATTTAAAGCACCATTCCGAAAAGAGCAAGTGCCAGCTAATTATTTGATATTCTCCAGACAATTGACAAATCACACTTTCTCGAGAGTGGTGGGTTCCAGGCAATTCATTTTAAGTGCTTTTGTTCCAAGTGAGAAGAATCAAGATATATCACTTCTTCAAGTACTCCCCTGTTAGCAATATCATAAGAACTTTCTCTTAAGATCAATAGTATATCATCATTCATTTTTCTAAAGAGGATCGGGTTCTTCCTTTCAGAAAGGCTATAGTTTGATTCATGATGATATTTTTTGATGTTTCTGTTCATCAAATTTTTATGATGTGAGGGGATTGACCAACTATCCTGAAAATCACGAAGTGTTACATTGTCTGATAAATCAGTTTGTGTAACAGGTATTGGTAGATGAATTTTTTGGATCTGTTTTTCTATATAATATTACATTATCGGGATTGATATATATAAAGATTGCAAAAAAAATATTAAAAAAAAGTAAATGGAAATAAAGTGAAAAGCTGTAAGAAGTGCCTGATTTATAATTAAAAAGTGCCTTTCTGATTGTGTTATGTAAAATTAAATTTCTTAAAAAATTCCTCACTAAGTTATTTAAAAAGTTAGGTTCAGTTATTCAAAAAAGCTCCTGAATTTGCAAGAAGAAATTTTGGGCAAGGTGTGGGCTCAGATGAAGATTAATAATAATGATTATTATCGTTAAAACAATAATGAATATTAATAATAATTGATAATTACTTAGCTTATACTAAAATTGCTCAAATTTCCCCACCTTATGAAAATTGGTGTTACTCCACACTGATAAAAACTAAAGTTTTGTACAATAAAATCACAGCCGTGATTTCTCTATTTATTGAATTATGTTATTGTTTATTTCGATGAATAGATCGGAATTCCCAAAGTCTTTATCATAAGATCTTTCTGACAACTACGAAACATTTGTGTTTATTCTTTTTTAAATACATGATTATCTAGAATAAATATCGTTACTCACTTAGCCGACTGATAAATAAAGTTGAATGACTGGATTGTCACAACAGCAACACTGACAGAAATCGCTGAGTCCTAAGGGTTATCACAGGCCACGTAACTACCCTTCCCTAAGGAAGTACGTCCCATCATCGATGGGAGGAGCTAGAGACCATCTTTTCATCTAAACTCCAGGGTGGCAAAACCAACTACTAGGAAGAGAGCTTCTACTGCTCATTTCGAGGCGCCAACTGGAGTAGATTATCCTATATAATATCCCCCCATGGGTACATAATTTACATCATATACATTTTAATCCTTCTAAAGAAACAAAACATTTTTTTTCGCTTCCGTTCGAAGCAAGATGAGGAAATTCAGTTGATGACTACAACAACTTGTTTCATTTGCTGCTCTTTATTTTTATTGGATGTTGCAATATATTCATTATTTCATTTTTGCAATTATTTTATCAATAGGAACCATTAACTGTTTTAATTTATACTTAATGTCATGTCGTTCAACAATTAATAATCTTACCTTTGGTTATAGTATGTTGGTTCTAAAGGAAATGTACTACATACTAAAAAAGCCTCTAAAGCAAATAATAATAATAATAATAACAGAGGCCGAGATATAAAATGAGAAACCAATATTTATTTTCTGACTCACAATAAATCAGCTAAAACTTCTCAGGAGGTTGAATTTATACAAAACTTTGCGAGGGCTATTTTCATCCTTCATCAGGAAATTAGGACATAGGTTTGAAAAACTATATACTATATCACAAGGAATTCTCAAATTTATGTTTAATAAAGAAAAACCACAGGTGTTGTATCATATTAATATATTATTTTTAAAGTTTTGAATGAAATGACTCTTTTAATGTATATACTATTCCAGAAAATGCGACGAACAATTTTAATAAATTAATTGCATATAGTCTTATGTCGCTTGAGAATAAAAATTTATTCAGCTTTTAATTTTGAGATTTGAAACATCTTATCTTAGTCCTAGGGTAGGATGGCATTTTTACGCATAGTTTTAAATTGCAAACATAATATTGATAGTATTAGAAAAAAATCATCCAGCTTGGCCATATACAAAAAAATGGTACCACTAATAATATACACAAATAAAATTAATTCCAGTAAATATTGCCTTTATTTAACTTGATCAACTATTGACATCGTCATTTATCTTATTTTACCCTCTTCCAGAAAATTCTGGAATAAATAACTTATAAATATAGGTGGCTTTTATTCGACACGAATGAGTCCCAAGATCTATTGCATTTTGCTGTGTTACTCATTAATTCATCGCATTTTGCATTATCACATTTGCATACACGAATATATAGTTTGACATAAACGTATGAAAAGACTGTCATTGATTTTCACACAGATATACAATAATTTTGGTAACCCTATATGCTGAATGTCATCTATATGCTGAAGTGCTTGAATCCTTAACCTGATCATTACATAAAGGCATATAGGCTGATTTCACCATATTTGCTTCGATAAATTTGGTGTTAAGAACAGCGTACAAAATTATAATCATTTACAATAATTATTTTGAATTATTGGATTCACAGAGAAGTATGATTTTGCCAAATACTTTTGCCTACACTTGGTAGATCTAAAATATGGGTCATCAAAATCTAGAGGCTGAATGTAATATCAGTTCGAAATAATTTCATTAGATTCAAAAAGGCGTAATCAGCTGAAATGATCTCATCAAAACATCCATGCACAAAACATCCACAGTTGCTATCTACCTTCCCTCTACCATATAAAATCGGTGACATTACTTGAGATAATGAATGCATTTCATAACATTGCAAAAATAGATGTTAAATATATGTCTTCGGCATGAATTAATGTTTTTATGTGTCTATTAAATTATCTTTGACGCCAAATATCCAACTTGTTCATGATAGTATTTGAAAATCAAATAAATGTTACAGATACGTTTTTTTTTATCGATTGAAATCAAAATTTGACAGAGAAATAGAATCTTCAAATAGTCTTCAATAGAAATCAAACAATCTTCAAATAGAAACAGTCACAAATTTGCGCACTGAATTTGTTACCGGAAAATAAACTGTAACAAAGGGTTTATGCAGAGAAACGTTTGTTCTTTAGAAACAATAATTATACAGTAGTAAAATAAGTTAATATTTATTGAACAATTCAGAAAATTTTAAGACCGTCACTTGGGCCGCTTAGTAAAAAGAAAAATATATGTATAATGAACATAGAAGGAGACTCATCTGCTGCTTAATCAATCATTCTGTTCTGCTCTGCTATTATCCTCCTTCTACTTGAACCTCTTTGGAAGATAAATACATTTTATAAATAACTGCCTCTGACGTCATGACAAATAAGCAATAAGCACAAGCAATGACGTCAGATACGGTTAGCTGTTTATATAGGTAAATCTGTGTGATTAATAACATTACTAACAAAATTTCATTTATTTTAGCTTTTGAGTTTTAAATTTACTCTGTTACATACTATTGAAAGAACTGGTCGACAGAATGTCAACTTTTTGAAGGATTTCTTTTCAAAATTTGATAGTTATCTACAGTTTAGATGGGAAATTTTTGTGCCAAAACATAGATATTTCGTCTTTTTCGTTTTTTAGTTAACACGAAAACAGATTCAGAGAGTAAGAAATTATAAACCCTATAATTAAAACAATATTTAAGAAAATTTAAGTATAAAAATATTCAGACAGATTAAACAACATATTTACTCCAAATTAATTTTGGTCGAAATTCGATTGAAGTATCTATAAATTTAGTGTAAAAATCAGATGCCAAACTTTAACAGTTTTTCTCAAAGGACTTTGAATGATATTGTTTACAGATAGACAAGCCGACGTCCTTGCAAAGGTTTAGCACGTCTTCCCAATAATCTGGGAGTCCCGGGTTTGAATCATGTCCAGGCATGCCTGTTCTTCATCTATCTGAGGGGTGTGTAAATGTACCCACCCAACCTTCTGTGAAAAAAGATTATGCAAGGGAATGTGGCTCATTAATACCTACTACACTAGATGGTGCTACTGAAACAACAGACTGCTTAAAATCGCTGATTTTGATAGCTGACTTTTCTGTGACAAGTGCTTTTAGAAACAAACAAAAAAAAGGTGGATATGACCAAAAATAGATTTTTCTAATTTTGTAATATTTAAGATATGGAAGATTTTCAATTCGATTTTATTTTTGATTACAATACATTCTCCGTACCAGATATGGTTTATAGATTGAAATAAAAGAATTTAGAAAATTAAAAGTTAAAAAGCAGAAAATTAAAGTTTTCTTACAAAAGAAAACTTTAAATCATTGAATAAACTAAATTTCCTACTCATGTAATAATCTATTTTAGGATCAAAAATGTAAAAAAAAAATGGTCTTAGATTATTTCATAAATATGTGGCGTTACTTCAAAGAGAAAAGTACTAAATAAAATACACTTTTACATATTATTTAACTTGTATCCGTTACATTATAAGTTATTTAAAAGTAGCGAAAAACCGAAAAAAATATCTTAGCTATTTCGAGGAAGTTAAAATGAAGCTGATTTTAAAACTCAAACAAAATAATAAAAATAAAACTTATGCTAAGATGGCTTCTGAATAATCTTGTTAAAAGCATTTTAATATAAGCATAGGATGTTAATTTTGTTAGGAAAAAAAGTTAATATCAAATGAAAAGGGTTGACGAAAAAGATTAAAGAACCAATTTTTAGACAATATAAGTCAACATTTTTTCAAATCGTCCATTACTTTTACGCTTTATTTCATTTTCATGGAGACTAAAATCGTTTCGATGATAGGAAATTGCCAAAAAAAAAGCTATAACATGGTTCGCAAGTATTTTAATTAAAAACCCACTCTAATCGTTTTACGTGGAAGTAAGGATTCAAATTACGTATCATGATAACATATTGAAAAGGAAATCGTATCGATTAAAAAATAATTTAGACTAAATCCTCTTTTCTAATACATCATCTCAATCGATATTCTGAGATAGTAAAGTTCCAACTCTATATTTTAATTCTAAGTTTCCAAATGTATGGGCAAAAATTATTTTTATTGACAGATTTTGCATTTTTAATTCATTGAACACTCTGTTTTCCTATATAATTCAATAAATACTTAAAAATTAAGAATATAAAAAACAAAAATTATATTATATTTAAGCAAAATAATATTTATAAGTTCACAAAATTGAATGCAGTATTATTCATATGTATATTCTTCCATAGGAAAGAAATAGGGAATATACAAAAAAATCTTAAATAATTTGTTGTCAAAGCAAAAACAACACTTTTATTTTAAACAGTGTTACTGAAGACTTTCAAATGAGAAATTATAAAAAGTATAAATTAATATGTTTCTTTAAGAATAGTATTTATTGTATCATGTAATTTGAGAAGAAAATGCATAAAGAATGCATTCTAATCCTTTTTTTTTTTCAAAGATAATAAATTTTGGAAAAATTTCTAAAACATATCTATTTATCAAGCAAAATATCTGCAAAATATATTGACAGTTTTTCATAATAATAAATTCATTAGAAAATTTAATTTGAGTGTAAATTAAAAGCAATCTTACAGACCGCAATTCCCTAGTCAAGCTCTCACCTCCCCAGTTAAGGATTAATGGTCTAAAGATTGAATCATAAATAAAATAGTTGAAAAAAAAATCTTAAATAGAAACTCTTTCTAATTAAACAAAATTATGAATAACTGAAACTATATTATTAGTTCCATGCTGAATTTGGCCCATGCATACCTTGGAGGTAAGGTATGTGCACCACTGAGCGATTTCTTCAAATGTTTTTTATTAGAATTTAAATTAATTAAATATGAAGTGAAATTTCTACATCTTCTATCTTTTATAATATAACCAATACTTTTGAAAATGTTATAGAAAACACTTGATGTTTACATCAAATTGAAAATTGAAAAAATATCTTTTTAGCGATCAATAAATTTAATTTCTATTTTTAATGAATTTTAAAAAAAAATAATTTAATCGTATTTTTTAATAATGAAACTGAAACCAAAGCTGCCCACGAACGTTACGAATGAAAGGAAAAAATTCTTTTATCAGTATGTTGCCATCAGTTTGACAAAAACTCAAATTATAAAATAAATAAACAAATAAAATATATAAAAATATAATTTTCATCATGTGCCTGTATGAAATGAAATAAATATGAAAGATATTTTTTCTAAAAACAAAAGGTAAATTAAAAGTTTTTTTTTTTTTTTACTTTTACGGTATTATCAATTAAATAAATCAGATTTATTAATGACAAATATGGTTTAATGCAAATCTTTTTAATTCAAGGTCCAAAGGCTAATTGTTAAACTTTAATCATAGAAATAAATCGATAAGGTTGTTTAAGTGAAGTAAATAATTACCTAGTATGTATCACAAGTCTTTACATTTTTAAATAAACGAAGAAAGTTTAGCTTTTATTTAGATCCTCTGCTCTGTGAATCATATTTATCAAGATATTTTCAGACACTAATATTTTAAATAAAAAGAGATAGATTTCAATAAACTGACCTAGTCTTTAAAATTGATTGATTTATAAATATTTGTATGTCACTATTCAATAAAAGAAGTGAATCTGTGATATTTTTGCAGAATAATTCTTGAGATATTATTCATATTATGCAAATCATTCTGTAGTACTCATGAAATTATAACGGACTCTGTTTTTCAATGTTTGCATTAAGAAAAGAGAAATAGCTCAGTAAAAAATATTTATATATTAATTACAGCTTAATCATCTGCTTCATAATCATCATCATAATCACAGCTTAATCACTTTAATTTAATAATGAGATTTTGCTGGAGCTGACAGATAATTAGATAGACATATAGACTAATACGGGCTTGAGGCCTTTGTATGAGCCTATGCATGAGTGAGTTATATGATTATTAAAATTTGAATCTTCAAAATATCGTGATGAAGTAGCAATTAAAAGATAAGTTATATAACGTGTTTGACAATAACTTTATATTAAATATTTAACTGACCATTTTATAGGGTATTAAGATTGGCGAAATGGTAGGTCACCAAATGCGGTTAGTATTAAATAAAGCAGATGTAATAAGACTATTTTATATGCATAATACTGCAAAAGATATTTATATGTATGATATGACTATAAAGAAAATTATTACAATACAAGTTCCGCAATCCTTAGTCTCCAATTTCCACAAGGAAAATGGAAAATAGGGATGAAAAATATATTTGTAGTGTATAAAAGTAATTATACTAAAACAAGTTTAGAATAATAATTTAATACAATAAAAATGCTTTATAAAAGAAAAATTTTCAGACACAATTTTGCTAAGAGCATTTTCTCATTATGAATATTGATTTTTTTTTTTTGGTTGAAGGAATAGTTTTAGAGGTATCTAATACAATTTGCAATATAAGAATTTTATGTTTTTCCATATAATTTTGCTTGAAGCCATACAATTTTGTTAAGTTTCCAAAAATTTGTATTTTTATAAATCTAATAAAATACTATATAACATATATAAAATATTAAGTATAAAAAAGTTTGATGGTTTTTGTGCCATATGTTTAAATTACAGAGAAAAAATTGTGATAAAATAATTTTGTTACTATGAAAATAAATGAAAATTTTATTGAAAATAATGGAAGTTTATAAAAAGAAAAACAAAATTCTCATGCATTTAATCTTTTTCTATGTGGCTCAAGTTAAAAAAATAAGTTAACTATCATCTTAAAATAAATATTTGAAATTAAACAAATGTGAAGCATAATATTTTTCTTTGAAAATTAAATGTAAGGATCCTTTTTCTATGATTTTTCATTATTTCTATTTTACTAAACCAATTAAACGACTTTATTTAAGGCAGATAAGGATATAAGATAATCTTAAGATAATAAGATATATCTTCTCTAATTGGAGTCTAATTTATAAATGTATAGCAACAGACATACATCTATTGACAAATGGTTTAAATGAAATGAATGATGCCGAGGATGTGGTGTCTAGGTTAACACGGAAAGGGAATGCAGTGGCTTCTGAGGTTAAAAATCCTTGGCAGAAGTCTAACTTCTATCTCAAAAGAATATGACACTCATACGTTTGCTTGCAAAACTGCTTTTAAAAAGGGGGGGGGGGTCTTGCCCACACCTCTCACATGGAACACAAGGTGAAGAACAACAGTGTTCGAACCAGGACTCGAATATGGGATGCCTAGATCACGTGGCAGACTTGCTACCCTTGCTACTTGTTAAGTCAGGACGCTGGCCAAATTAAATAAATAATTATATTTTATAAAATTTGAGTCAATAATTGCAGAGGAATTATGAATTTATTAAAGAGCGTTATTTTTACAGGGAGGACCTATGCGTCTTTTAATGTCTGACTACCATTTAATTGAACATGATATCAGTTTAATCATATCAGATAGCAGACGGTGATAGTATTAAAATGTATAGAGGAAATGCATAAATACATGAATTAAGATGTATTTTTTAATATTACCAACTCTTCAAAATAAACCATATAGGCAAGAAAGGCCGATAAAAACTTCTTTGTTAAAGCTAAATAAGACTGCATATTAGCGACAGTTACAATCAACTAAATCTCAACGTATAAGACAAAATATCGTCTGAGATTACAAAATGCCATCAGATTATCATAATTACATTACTATCCTTTGAAGTTCTGAATCTGACTGTCAACAATGTTGCAAAGATGACTTCAGGGCATTCAGGAATTGCACTCACGCTTTGCTAATTAGTGAACGAAGATGATTAAATAATGATGTCAAATTCAACCACACTTTCAGCGAATGACTTGACACAAGATATTTACGATGCATTCGATGTCACTTTCAAACACGGCTTAACTTGTTATTAATGAGTTAAATTAATTTATTCTCAAAGGGGTTTTACAGCACATCTGATAGAATTAATAAGAAAATCAAATGTAATTAAATCATTTGAGTGTTAAATGTGTTTCATGAAAGAGTTGCGTCTGACCTTAGAGCCAAAAGTCGATATGTTTTTCTGGCAATTGGTTTTCACAAGGTAAATTGGTTTCTGCAAAATATATTGTATAATAAATTTGCCCCTACAATTAATTACTTAGCTTAGCTTTCTTAATTATTTCAACGCCCCGTTTTAAAGCAACACTAGGGCTATTTTGGAATGTAAATTTTGCTTCACAATTTTGAACAGCTGTGAGATGACGAGACCAATACCTGAGCACTATCTGATGCTACTTGTATTTAAAAAATGTTTTAGTTTTGAAAGCATTCAAATGCACCCTAAAGCATCTAAAATTGAAAAATTGTGATTGGTACAATTAATGAAATAAAATAAAATATGTCATCTTTATTTCATATATAATATCGCATTCAGAATATGACAGGACAGAAAAAATGTAGTTTTTAACTCTTAATTTGACAAAATGTTTTTACAAATATTTTTTAATTTCTGTTATTTTCCCATGTCTGCATAGACATAAGGATCTTTTTTACCGTAATAGACATATATTTTAAAGTTTTTGTTAGATATTTAAGCCCTATAGAAGTTTTCATAAACCCGCCAGATTTTATTTATTCGATTGTTCGCTGTAGTGGACTTAGCCAAATTAACGGTTAATGAACTTTTTTAAATTTATTACGTAGCTATTGTGTTTCTGCAGGTATTTTATAAGATAATTAGTCTTTCTAGAGCATTATCTGCCATAAGAGGATTAGAGTTATGCGGACAGAAAGTTATATTTGATTTTTTAAGAATACATTATAACACGCTTTAAAACTAATCAATAAGATAAATATATCATTCAGAATATCATTTTGGAACCTATTTCAGAAGAATACAAATCTCGAGATTCCTAATGCGTAAGCTTATCAACTACATTAAAATTTTGAGAGCACTTAACTTCAAATGCGTACTTCAGATGTTATTATCACTGAAAATAATGTAAAGTTTTAAAAGTAGGCTCATGTTTATAAAAATCTTGATATATTGTGCTTTACCAAAATAACGACATTTCTCAAGATAGGTTTCCATCAAAGCATTAGTAAAATAAACTTTAAAGGGGAAGTTTCTAAAATTTCTGAGAAATCAAATAGTTTTTGAACCTTTATATTTTATACATATTTCAATTTTTTTATTCACAACAGATTCATTTTAAATCTCTTTTGAAAGTATAAACATTCAAAACAACTTTTTATTCCATTCATGGAACTTCACAAGTGCACTACATTTGTTTAAATTGAAAAGCGTTTGATATTTTTGAATGATAAATTTGTAGTTTTTTAGAAGTTATTATTCCTAACATACTTAACTAAAACCATATTGATCATGATAATATTTATGTAGAAAATGAAGTGCGTATTTGCAGACATCAGATCCCTTATAAATTGAAAAACACGTTTTTTTCAAATGTAAATACAAATGCTTTTTATCCCTTTTCTCACATATCTCCATAACACATTATGTATATAAATTTTATTATGTATCACATTATGTATCAATTTCTCTTCGATTCTTTATAACAAATAGTGATTATCTTGAAGTTTGTTAGTTGATTTTATTACTAAGAAGTTCTAAAGTTGTCGGGGAAAAAATTTTAAAGTCATATTGATTTCCTTGAATTTAATGGAATATTTATTACTTTCTATATTATTCTAAAAATTAAGAAGAATACTTGTTACTAATCTGAAGGTCAATGTTCAAAAAATACATCAAAGAACATTAAATCAATAAAGATGTCAACATTAAAGCCTCTTAGGAAATTGTATTTTACTTTTGTTTACTATATTTAGGCATTTCATTAGTGGAATTACCATCAAAAACGAACAAAAGTGAACGACATGTAGCTAATTCAGAAATTAAAAAAGAGTTTAGAAATCAAGCCTACCCATGAAAAAAACATTTTTGTAACTAAACAAACTGCACATTTTTTTAAATTCCTGATATATTTTAATGTTTTATCTTTATGACTATATAGATTAAAATTAATCAATTGATTTACATAGCGATTTTCATATCATGGCAATAGTTCCCGAAACACGAAAGAAATAATTTGAATTGTCTTTTGTGAAAATCATCAATTATTTTTTATTTATATTATAAAACTACTTAAATATTTACTATTAATTTACAGATAATTAATTTACACCTAAATTTTACGTAGATTTGTTATTAACATACATTATACATACATATATGCTCATATATATATAATTGATATTTTAATTCTCTAAAAACGATCTAATAGATCAAATTTTTAAGCTATAATCATAAGAAGCTTATATGGATATGCTAATGTACAGCTAATTAATATTTTATAAAAAAATTAATTAAAAATTATTTTGAACAACAAATGAATGGATTCAGTGTGTCATAAAAAACTATTTATAAATATATTTAAAAATAGTTTTATATAATTATAAATGTATAATTTAAAAAAATTATATATATTTTTTATTCCTCATATGTATATCCATTTATTTCCAAGTATGGGAAAAAAGCTCAGATTCAAAATATAAGAGGTGTCCATTTATTCCTCTCTTTAAAAATTAAGAATGGACTAGAAATTTCTCTTTGGGAATTTAAATAATTCAAATAAATGTCATTAAAATAAACACCGTAAAACATCATCATTAAAATATTCATCATCATAAAAAATAATAACTCCAGTCATAAAAAATAATCACAATAATCGTTTATCATAATAATCACAGCTTAATCACTCATCTGAAATTATTTTTGTATAAATTACATTTTATTTTGAACTTATTATTTATTTGAACTTATTATTTATTTGAACTTATTATTACTACATTCAATGATTTTTTTAACATTCATATTTGTTTCTATTCCAAGGGAAATGAACATCAAATAAATTATGAAAATTCAGTTAAATCTGTAAATTCGAAATGCTATTTTTTTTTCTTTTTACGTACTAAATTACTCTTTGCTTTGTATTTCATTACAATATTAATGTGATAAAAAAGTAATTTAAAAAGTGGCAGATTTTTCAACGGATAACAGTTGATTTTCATATCTCAAACAGGTTCGTGGATAAAGGTAAGTGTTTAACTGATATAATTATTATTTACTGAGTTTAGAAATCAGTAACTTCAGCAGGACTAGTGGTTACTAAGCCGACCTCTTGGCAAAAGTGTAGTAGTGATCTCGGGTTCCTAAATTCGAATTTCAATTCAGGAATGTTGTCCTTTTTCTGTGTTCTATCTTTAAATTGTGTTAATGTGCCCCCAGTAAAAATGGGTTGTGCAAGCGAATGTGAAGCATGAAGTAGCTAAGTCGTACTCTTGGCCCTACTTGGCGCCACTGAAAAACAAAAGACACTCATTTCGGTCTTAAATCGCTGACAGATAACTGTGCTTGTAAAGTGTCAGAGGTAACTAAGACGAGAAAGATTATTAAAAAAATTAAATGAATAATTTATATCTACGTTTTTTAATAACTTTTTGGGTAAATTATTTTTTAGCTTCATATATTTTTAATTATATAAGTCCTAATATTTCGCTGTTTTTCATTTTCAATTTGCCCCAAGCATTTAAATTTTTTTTTCTAATTTCTTATTTATCTAGCCTTAATAACATCTTTAATTTGCGATGTCTTATGAGATAAGACTTCAAAAATTAGAGAAACTTCTATGCAAACATCAAACATGAATTTTAAAAATATGAATACAGAAGATATAATCGTTTCTCATTACAGTGCTATATGTACTTTATTTTTCTTATTTTTGCAATATATCAGATTATTAAACTTTTTTTCTAATTCTACATAAAGCTTAATTCATCACAATAAAGAAGAATTTATCATATAGAATTCCTATTTCTGAAGGTGTATATAAAAGCATAAAATTCTCAATTCAGTTCAGCATTAATTAATTCTAACTACATAAAATATAATATTGGACATTTTTAAATTTATTTTTTTAAATAAACAGCAATATCTTTCACTAACCCTTAGATATTTGTTGTAGGACCCCATTAGATTGAATATTCATATATACATAATAAATCATTTTTTAAAATTATTAATTTATTATTTTTATTAATTTTTTCATTTTTTTAATTTAGCGTCAAAGTTGACGAATTTTAAGCTGAAAATAAATGTTGATTTGATAATTTTAGTATATAAA
This sequence comes from Argiope trifasciata, assembly GCA_026543055.1. NCBI lineage: Eukaryota > Metazoa > Arthropoda > Arachnida > Araneae > Araneidae > Argiope > Argiope trifasciata. The sequence continues at coordinate 44,568 of JAPMOQ010063455.1, forward strand.
ATGGTTGTTTAATTTTACAGATCTTTCTTTACAGTTCCGACGACAAACAATTATATCAAATCTTTCGAGAAATATTACAAAAGTTTTAGAACTGATAAAATTCTGCAAGAATTTCCCATTACAAAACAAAATAATAAGAGAGCCATAAAAAAAAATGTTACAATGTTAAATAAAAAAAACCAAAATTTTATTTACTGCATTGGACTATTAATGTTTTGAATTTCTACTCAAATAAAGAAATACTTTACATTTATTGCTCACTTCAACTTAAAAAAAATTATTTTTATTAGATATGTTTCTGTTGTATAAGTTTTGTATAACATTTTCCTTAATACATTAAAAAGAAACAGCATTAAATAAACAGATTTCATATCAAAATTTAAAGTCTCCATCCTTTCAATATAAAACTACTTAAAACCAAAGCAATTTCAGCACACTTTTCAAAAAAATTCCTTCTCCAAATTTTCTTTAAGAATTTAAAATTCATAAATATTATATTAACAATATATAGGGTGAGCCAAATTTCATTTCGTCATTATAAATATTTATTGCTTTGAATCTAAGAAATATCCATTTGTATACACTGTAAGTACTGTTATAAATTTTTTATAAGACAATTTACCTCAGACCATTTACCATCACTTGGTAACTTGAAGAATGTCTAAGCGGTAATCCATTATACGCTATGTATCTTTTAGCATGTCTTCTTTTGCAATGCGCAGAACAGCTTCTATCCCAGTCTACGATTCTTCGGAGTCAGCAGTTAATATGACAAATAATCTGCCCTTGACGCAGCCTTAAAATAAAATAAGGAGTAAGGTCTGGAGAGCGGGGAAGCCATTATGTTTTCCCATCCTTTTCAATCTACTGATCTGGAAGTATATCATTTATATAATAACTAATAGAAGCCGCATGCGTTGCAAGGTGCATAGCATCCAAGAAGAACAATTAGCTTTAACTTAAGTCTAGTCTCCACCCGATATGACATGGGCATGTTAAGTAACATCAAACAATTATGAAACTATATTTAGAAATTGTCAAAAGTAGTTACAAAATAATTTTTTACAGAATGGAACTTTTTGCCATTTATTGTATTCCGGCCAAGGCTGGATTTCCTTCTTTTGGGCATAATGAGATTTGAATCGCTGTTTAAAATCAGACGTAAGCATAGAAACGTATCTCATATACATACTACAGCACTTGCTTTTTGCACATGCGCCGTTTGAAGTTTTTGCTCATGCACAGAATAATTAAAACCGAAATTATAAAATTCCTGTTTTTATTTTGATATAACTTTAATGTACGAAAATTTTCCCCAACAAATACTCTAGAAATTGGCATAAATATTTCCAATATCCGGTAACTGTGTGTCGAGTTTTTGTGGTTCAAATGAACAAACGCTTTCAAGAGACTTCATTTTATTCTATGTATAGATGGTAATGGTAAGGTATGTATAATGGTAACTAAAAACTGAAATCCTCATAAACGAAAAAAAAAATGTAAAATCTTTGACAAATTGATAAACTTTTTTCTTTTAATATTTTGTTTCTCACTGTTATTATAAAAATACAATAGAGAAAACTTACTGTTTTTCATTTCAAACTCGAATGAATGCATAGAAGAACTTACATTGAGCAGAACGTATTCAAATTTATTATTTAAATAATTCTCAATTCGTATTAAAGGGATTAATATAATTATTTTAATTATATGAGCTGCATTTTAAAACACGAAAATTTTCAATTTCTATTTCAACTACTTCTTTTATATTAACAAAATATTTTGTTGCTGTTGTTCTGTCTTATGAAACCTTACAAGCCTGCTGACTGTCAGCGATTTAAGCTGAAAGAGTCTTATTTTTTCAGAAGAGCAAACTAAAGCCAAGTGTAAGGACAGGGTAGCCTAGTTGGTAGGGCGTTGGAATCGCATCCCGGAGGTTGCAAGTTCGAACCTCGCCGGCTAAAGACCCTCGTGTGGGGTGGTGGCTGGTGATTGTATAAATGTTTCATAGTCACAACGTATTCCATGTCGGGTGTAATAACATTGGGGGTACTGATTCAGAGATTATCGTTCTCTCACTCAGGTCTAAATTACGATTTGTGGGTGAGAAAAAAAATGTAAGGACGATTTCCGCCCCCTAAAAAGTGTCGCGGTGTTTGAATAGCTAATTCGTCCTCTTGGTCCTAGATGGCGCTACTAAAAAATACAAGATGCGCATAAAAAATTCTGATTAAATCGCAGTGGCTATTCGTTTTTGGGCTTGTCAATGCAAGTATCATTAGAAACAACAACAACACTGACAAGTGTTCGACTTAGCTGCTTCATGGGACATTCGTTTGCAAATCCCCTTTTGACAGAACTGTCATGCAACTCACGGATAGAACACAGAAGAAAAAAAAGCCATGCTCGAGCCGGGAATCAAACCATGCAGGTCTAGAACTCGAACTATTTTCAACCACATATCAGTTCCTTAGTTATCTAACTCACCATTTATGGATGACACAAAATCAAATTTAAGACACTCCAGCAATTCAAAAAACAGTCTCATTTTCGTAACTAATAAAGCCCATTTACGCATTAAAAGTCCAATATTCTGTATCATCGTCTCCCTAAATAAACAAATTAGATTTATCTTCAAAACAGAGATTTAGATAACTATTGCTCTACAAACAAGCCAATAATTACTAATATTTCCAACACAGTCAGCAACATTTATTACTTCCGTATTTATGATATCAGTTATTATTATGTTATACATTGTAATTACAGTTAACTGCAGAATGCCGTTTAAGCAGAATCGCTGATTACATAATGGGGACTATTAAGATTCTTATCTTTATATAATAATTCATTTATAACCGGTTAACGATATTGATCTGGCGATGCGAAACGAGAAATCATTCTGTTGTAGTTCTTTGGTTCTTTTCTTTATCTGCTATGAGTTAATCTTAATTTAATTCCATAGTAAATACATTCGGAGGAATTAAAATTTGTATATTCACAGTTATAGCAAAATAAGTTAATAATGCTCAAGTTTATTTCGTTTCAAAATTAATTTTGAGGCTTCGATGTTCCTAACTATATTTGTTTTTCAGATTCAAAATGCTTTTGGAGAAAGGTTATCGTTTTTTCATCTTTGTTTAATCAATATTTCTTATGACAGAGTTAATATTTCATTATGGTCTTTGCTAATTGTACTAAAAAATATAATAATGAATAATCAAATCGAACCCCTCATTCAAACTTCGTAGCTTAGTTTAGTTATATTAACATCCAGTTTTAAAGCACTAGGGTTATTTCAGAACGGACATCGTAATTCTGAACGACCGTCAAAATGAAGAGGATGGCACCTGAGCTTACACGATGGTTCTTCAGTGGAATCGGGTCTCGAATCTGAAAATCTCCCCTTATGAAGCCGAGACTTTACACCAGGCCACCGTGGCTTCAAACATTGCAGCATTATCATGTTTTCGATTTAATTAAGTCGGCATCCTGGCATAGGAATAGCTCGCCTTCCCCAGAATCTGGGCGTCATGGAGTCGTGCCCGGTTCGAGCATGGCAGCTCGTCTTCTGTTCTATTTCTGATATGTCTCGATGTTCCCTCCGGTAAAAAGGGGTTGTGCAAGCATATGAGTTAGGTGTGAGTGACTAAGTCGTACTTTGTCCCTAGTTGGCACTACTAAAGCAAGAGGCTCTCCCTATCATCTTAAATCGCTGTTTTCGTAAGAGCGAGCTCGTCCATGGAAAGTGGCATTACGAGAACAGATTTAATTCATGCATTTTTATCTTTAAAATTTGCTAATAAATATTAGTGATAATGTTCACACACAAAAAATGTATTAAATATTATATCTATGCATTGGATTATAAACAGATGAATTTAAAGCAGTGTTTACTTTCAATATTAAATATATAATCTAATTAGAATAAAATTGTCATAAATTAATATTACTGAAAAAATGCTTGAAAATTTTAAATAAGGATTAGAAAATTCTTTAGAAAGAAAAATAATCCAAAAATTTTTTAAAAAAATGTTAAAATTCCATGTAATTTTAATTAATAACTCAATAATAAATTTACAAAATCCCTTATTAGTGTGCACCTACCACCAAAGACATAATCACGTGTTGAAAGTAGAAGTTTTAGATCTTAAATAGAGCCTTGAAAGATAGAACCTCTATTTAGACCTTAAATAAAGTCGTGTTTTGGGCATTTTTTTTTTATATTTTACAAGTACATTTAGTAACATTGTATTACATCCATAATAACAATAAATTTATGTTTGTAAAATTTCACCAGTTTTCATATTTAAATATCTCTAACCTTTATCATTTGTAATTGTTGAAGGTATTCTCTTTACATCAAAAAGAGGAGAAAGATGTAGTATTTTCTTTACATCAACATAGTAAAAAACAGAAGAAAAAAATTTAAAAAATGAAAAATAGCTCAAATTTAATAATTAAAATTCATACAAAACATACTATCATTCATACAAACATACATTGATGTTAACATTTTATTTCTTTTATGAATTATTTATTAATTTTTTTAATAAAATAGGAAAAAATGAAAAAATAAATAAAGTGAACAACTAAAATTCACACAAAATATACATTAAATAGTAATTAGAACTTAATTTTTATGATTTTTTACCATCCATTATTCTTTTATTAAATAATTTAAAAATTATTTTGCAGGAAAAATTTTCAAGTCTTTATCTGTTTTAATTTAAATCATTAGCCAATTTAAACTGATTTGAAATAATCTCGCATTTTCTCTATCCCTTAATCTCTCGCTCTATATATC
>JAPMOQ010063455.1:64374-74471 GCA_026543055.1 Argiope trifasciata
CAGTAATCTTTATTATTTGCAAAAATACGTAGAAACGGCAATATGGTTGAAAACTGGGCTCTAACCCTTATGCCAATGAAAGATGGGGGACTTACCTTCCGGGATGTGTTGAAAGCAAAATTTTAAAAATTTACACTATGGACAATTTGTTCAACGTTACAATACATTTATTTAATATAACTGTATTCTTTAGATTATCTGTGTAGAACATGGATGGAATTATTAAAAAAATTCCAATCATTTTATTGGAAATTTATCCTATGAACCATTCATACAGTCTCAGCCATTTATAATTATGTTTAAGAAGAAACAATATATGTTTCAGAAGAATGTTTCAACTATTTTATCTATAATTTCCCATTCAGACCATTAATATAATTTATTATTCATAATTCAGTTAAATTTGAAACAGTTTCTGTTGAAATAGACCTTTTTCCCACTGTTTTTTATATAATTTTCTCCATGGAGCTAATAATATAGTTTCAGTCATTCATAATTTTTTAATTAGAAAAAGTTTCTGTTTAAGTAGATTTCTTTTCAACTGTTTTATTTATGATTTCCCCTTTAGACCATGACACTTAACTGGGGGGAGGGTGTGAAATTTTAGAGCTTGATTGGAGAGTTGCGATCTACAAGATCGCATTATTTTACACTCAAATTAAATTTTTTAATGAATTTAGTATTATGAAAAACTGCTAATATATTGTGTTCATATTTTGCTTGATGTATAGATATATTTTAGAAATATTTCAAAATATATTATCTTTGAAAAAATTGCGTTAGACTGCATGCTTTATGCATTTTCCTCTCAAATTACATGTTACAATAAATACTATTCTTGAAGAAACATATTACTTTATACTTTTTTAAAATTCTTTATTACTTTATAATTTTTAAATTCTTTATTACTTCATAGTTTTTATAATTTCTCTTTTGAAAGTCTTCAGTAAAACTGTTTAAAATAAAGGTGTTGTTTTTGCTTTCACACCAAATTATTTAAGGTTTCTTTGTATATTCTCTATTTCCTTCCGATGGAGGAATATATTTATGAATATTGCATTCAATTTTGTGAACTTATAAAAATCCTTTTGCTTAAATATAATATTTAAGCAAATTTATTTTTATGTTTTTTTTTCTTAATTTTTTAATGCTTATCGAATTATATGTGAAAACAGAGTATTCAATGAAATAAAAATGCAGAATCTGTCAATAAAAATAACTTTCACTCATACATTCCGAAAATTCGAATTAAAATATAGAATTATAACTTTTGTATCTCAGAAAATAGAATGAAATGATGTATTTGAAAAGAGAGTTTAGTCTAAATTGTTTTTTAATCTATACGATTTCCTTTGCAATGAGTTATCATAATATGTAATTTAAATCCTTAATTCCATGTAAAACGACGAGATTGGGTTTTTAATTAAAATACTCGTGAACCATGTTAAAGGTTGTTTTTTTCTTTGACGATTTCCTATCATCGAAACGATTTTAGTCTGCATGAAAATAAAATAAAACATAAAAATAAAACGATTTGAAAAAGTTTTGACTCATATTCTCTGAAAATTGGATCTTTTTTCTTTTTCGTCAACCCAATTCATTTGATATTAACTTTTTTTCTAAGAAAATTAGCATCCAATGCTTATATTAAAATGCTTTTAACAAGATTATTCAGAAGCCATCTTAGCATAAGTTTTATTTTTATTATTTTGCTTTAGTTTTAAAATCAGCTTCATTTTAACTTCCTCGAAATATTTAAATTATTTAATTCGATTTTTCGCTACTTTTAAATAGCTTATAATGTTACAAGTTAAATAAAAGGTAAAAATGTATTTTATTTAATAATTTTTTCTTTGAAGTAACGCCACATATTTATTAAATAATCTAATACCATTTTTTTATATTTTTAATCCTAAAATAGATTTTTACATGAGTAGGAAATTCAGTTTATTCAAGGATTTAAAATTTTCTTTTGTAAGAAAACTTTAATTTTCTGCTTTTTAACTTTTAAATTTCTGAGTTCTTTTATAAGAATCTATAAACCGTATCTGGTATGGAGGATGCATTGTAATCATTAAAAAAATCGAATTGAAAAACTTCCATATCTTAAATATTACAAAATTTGAAAAATCTATTTTTGGTCATATCCACCTTTTTTTTTGTTTCAAAAGCACTTGTCACAGAAAAGTCAGCTATCAAAATCAGCTATTTTAAGCAGTTTGTTGTTTCAGTAGCACCATCTAGTGCAGTAGGTATTAATGAGTCACATTCGCTTGCATAATCTTTTTTCACAGAAGGTTGGGTGGGTACATTTACACACCCCTCAGATAGATGAAGAACAGGCGTGCCTGGACATGATTCAAACCCGGGACTCCCAGATTACTGGGAAGACGCGCTAAACCTTTGCAAGGACGTCGGCTTGTCTATCTGTAAACAATATCATTCAAAAGCCTTCGAGAAAAACTGTTAAAGTTTGTCATCTGATTTTTACACCAAATTTATAGATACTTCTATCGAATTTCGACCAAAATTAATTTGGAGTAAATATGTTGTTTAATCTGTCTGAATATTTTTTATACATAAATTTTCTTAAATATTGTTTTAATTTACGGTTTATAATTTCTTACTCTCTCAATCTGTTTTCGTGTTAGCTAAAAAACGAAAAAGACGAAATATCTATGTTTTGGTAGAAAAACTTCCCATCTAAACTGTAGATACCTATCAAATTTTGAAAACAAATCCTTCAAAAAGTTGACATTTTGTCGACCGGTTCTTTCAACAGTATGAAACACAACAAATTTAAAAAGCAAAAACTTAATAAAATTTCGTTAGAAATGTTATTAATCACACAGATTATCTGTTTTAACAGCTAACCGTATCTGAAGTCACTGCAACTCGTGCTTACTGCTTATTTGTCATGGTATCATAGGCGACTATTTATAAAATGTATTTATTTTCCAAAGAGGATGTATTTATTTTCCAAATGTATTTATTTTCCAATTATATTTTTTTCTTTTTACTAAACGGCCCAAGTGACGGTCTTAAAATTTTCTGAATTGTTTAATAAATATTAACTTATTTTTACTACTGTATAATTATTGTTCCTAAAGGACAAACATTTCTCTACATAAACCCTTTGTTACAGTTTATTTTCCGGCAACAAATTTAGTGTGCAAATTTGTAATTAAGATTCTATTTTTATGTCAAATTTTGATTTCAATTGATAAAAAATCGTATCTGTAACATTAATTTGATTTTCAAGTACTATCATGAACAAGTTGGATATTTGGCGTCAAAGATAATTGAATAGACTCATAAAAATATTAATTCATGCCGAAGACATATATTTAACTTCTATTTTTGCAATGTTATGAAATGCATTCATTATCTCATGTAACGTCCCCAATTTTATATGGTAGAGGGAAGGTAGATAGCACCTGTATTAATGAGTAAGCATGAATGTTTTGATGAGATCATTTCAGCTGATTACTTCTTTTTGAATCTAATGAAAGTACTTCGAACTGATAATACATTCGGTCTCGAGATTTTGATGACCCATATTTTAGATCTGTCAAGTGTAGGCAAAAGTCTTTGGCAAAATCATGCTTATCTGTGAATCCAATAATTCAAAATAATTATAGTAAATGAGTATAATTTTGTACGCTGTTCTTAACACCAAATTTATCGAAGCAAATATGGTGAAATCGGCCTATATACCTTTATGTAATAATGATGTTAAGGATTCAAGCACTTCAGCATATAGATGACATTCAGCATATAGTGTTATCAAAAATATTGTATATCTGTGTGAAAATCAATTTTTCATACTTTTATGTCAAACTATATATTCGTGTATGCAAATGTGATAATGCAAAATGCAATGAATTAATGAGTAACACAGCAAAATGCAATAAATCTTGGGACTCATTCGTGTCGAATAAAAGCTACCTATATTTATAAGTTATTTATTTTAGAATATTCTGGAAGAGGACGGAATAAGATAAATGACGATGTCAATAGTTGATCAAATTAAATAAATGCAATATTTACTGGAATTAGTTTTATTTGTGTATATTATTAGTGGTACCATTTTTTGTATATTGCCAAGGTGGATAAATTTTTATTCTAATGCTATCAATATTATTTTTGCAATTTAAAACTATGCTTAAAAATGCCACCCTACCCTAGGACTAAGATAAGATGTTTCAAATCTCAAAATTAAAAGCTGAATAAATTTTTATTCTCAAGCGACATAAGACTATATGCAATTAATTTATTAAAATTGTTCGTCGCATTTTCTTGAATAGTATATACATTAAAAGAGTCATTTCATTCAAAGCTTTAAAATTAATAAATTAATATGATATAACATCTGTGGTTTTTCTTTATTAAACATAAATTGGAGTATTCCTTGTGATATAGTATATAGTTTTTCAAAAATATGTCCTCATTTCCTGATGAAGGATGAAAATAGCCCTCGCAAAGTTTTGTATAAATTCAACCTCCTGAGAAGTTTTAGCTGATTTATTGTGAGTCAGGAAATAAATATTGGTTTCTCATTTTATATCTCGACCTCTGTCATTATTATTATTATTATTTGCTTTAGAGGCTTTTTTCGTATGTAGTACATTTCCTTTAGAACCAACGTACTATAACCAAAGGTAAGATTATTAATTGTTGATCGACGTGGCATTAAGTATAGATTAAAACATTTATTGGTTCCTATTGACAAAATACTTGCAAACATGAATGAATGAATACATTGCAACATCCAGTAAAAAATAAAGAGAAGCAAATGAAACAAATTGTTGTAGTCATCAACTGAATTTCCTCATCTTGCTTCGAACAGAAGCGAAAAAAAAAGTTTGGTTTCTGTAGAAGGATTAAAATGTATATGATGTAAATTATGTACCCATGGGGGGATATTATATAGGATAATCTACTCCAGTTGGCGCCTCGAAATGAGCAGTAGAAGCTCTCTTCCTAGTAGTTGGTTTGCCACCCTGGAGTTTAGATGAAAAGCTGGTCTCTAGCTCCTCCCATCGATGATGGGACGTACTTCCTTAGGGAAGGGTAGTTACGTGGCCTGTGATAACCCTTAGGACTCAGCGATTTCTGTCAGTGTTGCTGTTGTGACAATCCAGTCATTCAACTTTATTTATCAGTCGGCTAAGTGAGTAACGATATTTATTCTAGATAATCATGTATTTAAAAAAGAATAAACACAAATGTTTCGTAGTTGTCAGAAAGATCTTATGATAAAGACTTTGGGAATTCCGATCTATTCATCGAAATAAACAATAACATAATTCAATAAATAGAGAAATCACGACTGTGATTTTATTGTACAAAACTTTAGTTTTTATCAGTGTGGAGTAACACCAATTTTCATAAGGTGGGGAAATTTGAGCAATTTTAGTATAAGCTAAGTAATTATCAATTATTATTAATATTCATTATTGTTTTAACGATAATAATCATTATTATTAATCTTCATCTGAGCCCATACCTTGCCCAAAATTTCTTCTAGCAAATTCAGGAGCTTTTTTGAATAACTGAACCTAACTTTTTAAATAACTTAGTGAGGAATTTTTTTAGAAATTTAATTTTACATAACACAATCAGAAAGGCACTTTTTAATTATAAATCAGGCACTTCTTACAGCTTTTCACTTTATTTCCATTTGCTTTTTTTAAATATTTTTTTTGCAATCTTTATATATATCAATCCCGATAATGTAATATTATATAGAAAAACAGATCCAAAACATTCATCTACCAATACCTGTTACACAAACTGATTTATCAGACAATGTAACACTTCGTGATTTTCAGGATAGTTGGTCAATCCCCTCACATCATAAAAATTTGATGAACAGAAACATCAAAAAATATCATCATGAATCAAACTATAACCTTTCTGAAAGGAAGAACCCGATCCTCTTTAGAAAAATGAATGATGATATACTATTGATCTTAAGAGAAAGTTCTTATGATATTGCTAACAGGGGAGCACTTGAAGAAGTGATATATCTTGATTCTTCTCACTTGGAACAAAAGCACTTAAAATGAATTGCCTGGAACCCACCATTCTTGAGAAAGTGTGATTTGTCAATTGTCTGGAGAATATCAAATAATTAGCTGGCACTTGCTCTTTTCGGAATGGTGCTTTAAATGGGAAGAAGACCGAGATTTTCACAATAATTTTCACAGCTTATTATTTTTATAGATTTTAGTGTTTACTATGGGAGCTTATTTTTCTCATAAAACGTTTTTGTGGAAATCAATTTTTGTCTTTTTGTTGACGGATTAAGTCACCATTTTTTATGGTGCTTAACCCGGTAATTTCAGCATATGCTTTTCTAAATATTTCACCATTTTCTCAAAGCGACGTCTGTGAGGCTACGTCTACCTTTTAGTGTTTAAGTGTTATATAAGGCTTATCAGATGTTTCTAAAGCTTAATCCTTGAAATATACTCCAACCAACTGATCCCATTATGAAGGAAGGCTCAGAAAGTTTTAAATGAAGAAGAAATTGATTTTAATGATGATGATAATTGTTTAGAAGTTTTTTTTATTGTATCAGCGTTTTTTAGAACCTATGCATGTGTTATTTTTTGATATTGAAACTTTTTATAACACTATATCGGATTTAGTAATCACGCAGTCATATCTATAAATTGTCATTTGTTATATTAAATCATACAAAAAGATTTTAATTGAGAATTTTTTCTTTCGGTTGTTTAGTTTGATATTTTGAGAAGGACATATCTAGTTACTTGGAGTTCCATGTGAATTTCTGATATTCTGAAGAGAATTGTTAGCTTAATCTATTTAAAAATGTTCTTTATTTTGGTGAATAAAGAATTTTTAAATAAGAAAGCGAATGAATTAATCATTTTCATAACAGCAGAATATTCCTGGTATCCTTAAAGAAAGAGCCGGCTTTTTCCTTTCATGAGCTTGGTTTTTTTTATATTAAGAAGGCGATTTAAAAATTTAACTGGGAAGATGAGGTATCTCAGATCGCTAAGGATTGACATTCGACTACCCCTATACTAATTTTAGCAATTAAGGATTTTAGAGCTTATTGTCGAATACAGTTTATTCTTGTTGTAATTGCTCTAATTAGACTAACTAATTCTTGAGATTCAAAAATTTAATGGGTTTAATTTGGATCAAATGAATTATCTCTCTAGATACATATTTCGCAACCTTCACTACATTTGCACTTTTTAAACTGACTTCAGCATAAGCTTTTCTAAATATTTTACCTTTTTTTTTAGAACGCATTTATCTTTTAGTGCTCCAGTATTATAAGGCTTAACAGATGGTTCTAAAGCTTAATCCCTGAAATATCCTTCGACCAATTGATGCCATAATGAAAAAAAGTTCAGAAAGTTTTAAATGAAGCAAAAATTGATTTTAATGATGATGACAATTGTATAGAAGATATTTTTCGACGAAAGTTTGCCTTCGATTGATTGTGATATGGATATTAAAATATAATATTTTTCTTGTTATAATGTATTTTGAAAAATTTATAAAATATATTAATATACTAAAAATAGCATTTACACAGTTTACAGGCTCATTTTTACATTAGTAATTAACTTGTATGTTGAAAATGCCCACAAAACCAACGTTATGAATGTTCACCATTTTTTGTGTAGAAATGATACTGTAAAAAATAGTCAATTTTACTCATTGTCAATTTCTTTTTCATATAATTGTTGAATTCTCTCTTACATTGTTTCTACATATATTTGTATACTGGAAAAATAAATATGATTTAAAAAAATTCAAGGATATTACTAGTTGTAACATTAATTTGAAAAGAAATTATATGTTCAAATACAATTACTTTTTAATGATAATATATTTCTAAAAATGTGTAAAATGTATTTATATATCAACCTCCCCAGTTAAGGTTTATTGAAACGTATTTATAATAACAGAAAGGTTTTTGAATTTTATAGAAGAAATGTTTGACTGACTAATATCGTATAATATCGAGATACTATTTTTGTTAGTACCAATCAGAAAATTCCAAGATTATGAATACAGAAGAAAAAAAAAAGAAAATTAGAAATCAAATTCAAATATTCATCGAAGTTCTAATCTGAATTAAATATTTGATAATCTAGATATATTTTTAATTGATACCAATTTTAGGCTCTACAGAAGACATGACAATGTGAAAGCAAAGATTATTTTTCATTACCATCAGTTTGAAGTTTTTTTCAAGATTATGAATATAATTTAATAAATTTTATTCGTAGAATTTGAAGGATTTTTTTTAACATTTATCGGGAAAATAGTGGTGCAATGCTTCATTAATAAAATCTACACTTTTGTGAAGGTATATAAAAAGTATTAGAAATTGTTTAAATTTACTATTTTTGCGAATGTTTTCTATTACAAGATTTCTTAATTAATGTGTCTTGAGCTATAATGATAAATTTCCAAACTATTTTTTGGCATTCCAGGGATGTATTTTATCAATGAATTTCGTACATACATTTTTAATTAATCACCTTCAGTGACCAACTAGGTCAACGAGGTTATACTTAATTTCAGTTCACTCATTTATTTGATTCTGGTCAATCGACAAATATTAAAGTTATATTTATTGCTTTACATATATGTTATTGAATATCTGTAATGTTGCTTCCCTGCATGGTTATTTCATTCATTGAAAATACTGTTTTACTAGCAGATTTGTATCATGCTGATCTGTCTGATGCCGAATCAGTGATACAGGGCTAGGTGGCAATTTGTCTGCTTGGCAATGAATTTGGTAATTTAGACTACAAAACAGATAATACTTCAAACTACCAGAATTTTGTTGATAGCTAGAATAAAACTGAGGCATGTTTGATAGTTCCAGAACCTTCCCTGCCCTATTCCATAAACTATGAAAGTCCGGTAGTCCAAGCCGAGAACAATCGTGTATAGAAACATCGAGGGGTTTAGAGGTGCATAGCGAATCTACAGCAATTACTTGGACCAGTTTAGCAAAATGAAAGCGTTGAGGGGAGCTCAAATGATTGATGGATTGATATGTGTGCTGAATTTTTGTGTTCATTATAGAAGCAGCACCGGGTCGTATTTGGAGTAGCGAGTCATGTAGTAGTCAGTCGATGGCTGTATACAGCTAAAGGGAGAAAACAACGGGTAATTGCAGACGTTTTGAGAGATGGTAGATAGTGGCTACTCCCTCCTCCTGCTGAATTCCGTCTGGTCACATTATTTTCTGTGATTATTTTAAGTTACCACTTGTGGGTCGATGTTTGTACTAAGTGTGCTGCTATGTATTGTTTGTGTAGATCTCGACTGTGTTTTGTCGTGTATTCGTATTTAATAAACACCGTCATGATTAATTACGTTACAACATACACCCACTATAAGCGAATCCGTTATTTAAATGGATGTAGTTCCGTAACAACATAATGTACATTAACGTTTCTAACAGACCAGTAATATCATAGTGTCATTAAAGATGTAAATGTGAGGTTCATTCATCTTATAAATTTTGTATGACTGTAACTTTTTTTAACTTTTTTTATGAGCTATACAAGTATTAAACAGAATCATTCATTATTATTTTTAAATACGAGAAAAAACCCACAGTTACATATTTGGCAAAGCAATAGTAATGATTTGAATTCCTGATAACAATGTCTGTTGTTAGGAACTAAGCAAAAATTACGTTTCAAAAATTTTTGGAATATGGAAAAAAATAAATGTTAATTAAAACTGTCTAAAATTATTCCAGTTTGATGGCTATTTTATCTTAATAGAATGAACCTTTTAATTTAAAGTTTAAAATGACATAAAAATCATTTTTGCACTGTAATATTTTTGAAAATATCATTTATTGATACAAAATTAAACTTAGTTTTTAATTAAACCAAACTCTAATTAAAATTTCAAAAAAAGTACTGAAGTGCACGTTTCCATCCGCAAAAGTTTACAAGCGTCAAAACATCATGTCAATGTTTACAATGTGAAATTTGTCGATCAAATAGTTCGGGATGTCGCGTATAAACACACACACACACACACACACACACACACACACACACACACACACA
>JAPMOQ010063455.1:74481-86008 GCA_026543055.1 Argiope trifasciata
ACACACACACACACACACACACACACACACACACACACACACACACAGATCTATTATTGTTTGCGGTATCTAAAATTATGACATAACAATCATTTGTCATTTATTTCATTTTGTTGGTATGTTATATTTTTATTTCTTACAAAATTTACTTATTTTTGTTTTGACGTCTTTTTCTTATTACTTTTCCTGGAATAATCGCTGAGGACACATGCACCTTCGATAATATTACATAATTTAAACATTTTAACGCTGGAAAAAACTATTTTCAAGTTATATTCTTCTGAAATTTTTTAATAATTATTCATTTTTTTGCCTAAAAATATCGCTTTTTTTGTATTTAGCAATATTAATGTATCTTTTAAAATAATAGGGATAAATATATATTGAAATACAAAATTATAAGGTTTATAGTCCAAAGTCTATTCCATTTTTAAGTTTCAATTATGAGGTTTATTCAGTTTTTAAAAAGATATAATGCAAATTGTTTGAAAAATTCTATATATGAAAGCACACAGTCAAAAATAAATTAGACTTTTCCTGAAACATTTATAATCAAATAATGTTCCTTTCTTCTTCCTTTAAGATTAAAAAAAATTTTTTAATCAACGAAATGGCTACTAAGTTTCGAGAAACAAAGTTAAACATCCTTTTTGAAGATTGGGATTTCTGAAATGAAAGAAATCTTATTTGCTTCATTTTATGGTGCTAATAGTTAAGACACATCTGAAGTTATTTTTTTAGAAAACTGTTTTTCCCAAGTCTGAGTTCAATATTTCTTATTTTACTTTCTACGGATCTGATTTAATTTCGTATCTTATTTTTAGAAATAAATTTTCCTTAGTTGTTTTAACTGGAACGCATCGGAAATTTAATATAATTTTGTAAATTTTATTTGTTATTGCTTTTATAACTAACTTTCTTTGAGACTATATATTGAAATTGAAATTTAAAAATAAATTTTTGAACTTTTTCATGACGAAGAAGACTAAAATTATGCTGCAGACTTCTGAGGGATTTCTTACACACTGTGCGAAAGCACGCACATATAAAATGACTGAGGTAAACAAGGTTGGTGATTGGCAA
This sequence comes from Argiope trifasciata, assembly GCA_026543055.1. Lineage (NCBI taxonomy): Eukaryota > Metazoa > Arthropoda > Arachnida > Araneae > Araneidae > Argiope > Argiope trifasciata. The sequence goes on from JAPMOQ010063455.1 coordinate 75,565, forward strand.
AATCCTCGAATATTTTACTTCCATCTATATCAATAAATCGTAAAACAGAATTAAATGATATAAATAAGAATTTAATAATTATCAAATTTTACAACAGAAAATGTGAATATATTGCATGTTTATATTACCATTTTTAGAATTTTATAAGAATTTAAATAAAAAATAGAATAAGTAATAATAATTAATTAATAATATGCATATTTAGAAAAGAGAAATAATTTTTACATAGATAATAAAATCAAATAAATTAAAAAAGATATAAATGAGTAAAAAGTTTCTTAAAAACTACAAATTAATATACATTGTGTCGGGTTTATTCGGCCAGTAGGCAATGGATGTTCGGAAAAAGAATTATTTATGTTTGCCACAATTTCTTAAAATAGATTCAGGCATTCCATGCTTAGGTATAAATTGCCATTTTGGCGACCCCTGAATTTTTCCTTGCCAATGCACGTCGTATTAAAATGATGGATATTTACTCAAAGAAACATGATAAAATAAAAAAAGATCTACAACCTAAATTTTGAAAGCTATAAAAAGAAATGAGAAAAAAAAAACACAATCGCATTAGATAGAAAAAAGAGGAAAATGCGGAATTAATCTATCATAAGAGTGCAACTTTTTACGGTAAGAAAGTCTCCAAATTCTGTAAACGAAAGCACAGTAAGGAAAAAAATACATTACTGTGGCACGTAGTTGTCCCATCTGGACAATTATTTGCCATCTATCGAACATCATTTTTCAGCCTTTCTACGTATGCACAGCCTAATAGAAGTCTTATAACTGGCCGAGTGTAAACGCGGCATTATGTGAAGTAGTGGGTTGATACCGCAACATGGGTGATGCCGGCAAAAAGCTTTTTGTGATACTACGAACTCTTTCTGGACGACTTCAGGATATTTCAAGAAGAAGTATAAAAAATGTATTGATAAATAAATTATTGCCACATTTTCAGAAAAGGACTATTTATTGCATTAATGATTTATTATTATTTTTTATCAAAACAAAATTGTGGCAAATCATAGATTCATAATTGCTGTTTTTGGTTGGCATTTATTTCTTTAGACAATTTTTTCTTGTCTTGTTCGTCAATTTAGTCAAATTCAGTATCTTTTCTAGCAGTTATCAAACATATTTATTTTCCATTTTCATTTATTTTTCACAAAAGACATTTTTTTCTATTATTTTTGTCAATAATCCTATTTTGTATTTTAATATTATTTAGTTACATTTAGATGTTCCTCGATAACAAGACCATGGTATACATTGTATACAAATTATTTACATCGTGAAGAAAAATAAATTTAAATCCAGACACAACGACATGATTCGATGTAACAGATTTCAAAAATGTTTTAGAAAAACCATAATTAGTTTGCTGATTAGTTCGTCCTGGGGTTAATCTATCATTTTATTTATTCGTCCTGACCAGCACAGTCTACTCAATGGGTGTATAAAACAACAACCTGTTAAAGCACTACGTTCTAATGTTCTTTCAATCAGCTAATTATTTTAATTTTATTACAGAACTAAGACAATAAGATGTAAAAGAATTTTATGGAAAAACAATAAGCATCGAACTATTTTCCAGCTCCAAAAAAGTGCAAAATATAACAAATGAAGAGTGTGGAAATTGTAACAAATGTAAGCTTACAATCCTTAGTTACACTATGGTATGAACAATTATAAAGATATATTATTTATTTAAATATGAGAATACGTTAAAAACACTGGTTATCAGCCACATTGGCCACTGGTTTTTATTGTTATTTCTTATAGTTAAGTCTTTCTAACTGTTTATCTTTTTTAAGAAACGGAAGCCCTGACCTATCATCCGAGGTCGAATATTTTTCAGCTAAAATTTGTCTTTAACTTCAATTTTCTCAAAATTTTAACTATCACAAAAATTATCTACAGTTAACATGATATCTCAAAAGCTAATCTAGGCATTTACGTAAAAATTTCAGCCTGTGTTTCAAATAATATGGGCAATGAAATGAACCAAATATTTTAATGATGGTGAAACACTTTTTCATTTATAAGTATTTTTAGAAAAATTAAGTTGTAAATTTATGGTAAAAAATGCGTATATATGTATATTTTTACCTATAACTTCTTTGCATCTCAATTTTTCAAAGATTTTTGTTTATTTCATTCATCATTGCATTCTATAACTTGTGCACAAAGAAAAATAGGATTGCTGTATTACAATTTCTTATAAAATGCTAACCGTTTTGGTTAAATTTCACTAAAATTTACTTAAAATTTTCCTAGTTTACAAAATATATTATATTTTCAAATAATTATTTATATTATTTTGTATTATTATCGGCAATACGCATACAAATCATAATTTTTATCTGCCAATCGATTTCCGAAAAAAAAAAAATCGAACGTAGTCGGATACCTTAAATACTTCGAAAGTAACATTAAATAAATATGTTTATTTGCGTTTTTTTTAGTAAAAATAGTTTGGGAATGATTTTGATTGCACTTTGATAAGCAAGTATTGCATTAGTAAATAAAGAATATCTCTGTATTTTCAAAACAATTCAGTTTTATACCCTGCTGTATTAATAAATTTTTTTCTGAATTTTATATATTTCCCTTTTACATTATCATGGTATTTTGAAAACATAGCGATCTGTTTGTTGGAAATTTTACATCTAATTTCCGTACCGACATTTCCGATTTCTTCTACCTTCCTCGATATTCCTCATTTCCAGGAAGATTATATATTTAAATAGTAGTGTACATGTGTACATTAGAAAAAGAGGTTCAAAGTTGTAGCTAGCTTTATGATTGGAATTTAATATTTATATTTTTATAATAAAAATTCAAAATCAAAGCAAAATGTGTCTTTATATTATTTTAATCTATATATTTGTGTTTATTGATATATAGTTCAATTTCCCACATAACTTAACATATGAAAATATAAAAAATTAGGTTAGGTTATTAACATTTTGTTGCTTTTCTGACTTATGGATGTCAGTGATTTAAGCCGAATGAGTCTTATTTTTTTCAGTAGCGCCAACTAGGGCCAAATATAAGGACGGGGTTTTCTGGTTGGCAGGGCGTTGGATTCACATCCGTTGAATTGCGAGTTCGAATCCCGCAGGCCGAAAACCTTTGTGCGTGGTGGTGACCGATGCACTACAAATATGTCGTAGTCCCTGAGTCCTCCATGTCGAGAGTAATACCACTGGAGGTAATGGTTCTTTTTTAATTCAGGTCTGAATTATGATCTGTGGATGAATGCATGGAATGTATGAAGGAAGTCCGTCCGTAAAAATAATTGTGGCGCAAGAATAGCTAACACAGGCACCCCTTGTAGCATACAAATATTGTACAATATTGCATGACATTGATCAATATTCGCTATATTTTTCCATATTGCTTAGTATCTTATAGTTTCGCACAATATTTGAGCAATATAGAGCAACAGGCTGTTCTACCTGGGTCTTGGCCCTAGATGGAGCAAATGAAAAAAAAATCAAATTAAATCACAATGACTCTTTAGGAAGCGGGATTTTCAATGGCAAGTACCATTAGAAACAATAAAAAATAGAAAAATCAGATTCTTCACATTTTATATATGCTAATTGTAACTCTTTTATAAACGTTTTGTGCCCAAATGGTTCGAGACAATAGCACCAATCAGCTTATTCAGTTCCATTTTTTAATCTAAACATATAATGTGCCTTATATCAAGGCTATGAAGTTGAGAGTTTGTCATTTTGTGACCATTATAATGTAGAATATCGGGGGCAATTTCTTACTGAAATATTTATGCATGTTAGAGAGCAAATACTTTATACCCATCTTTGTAAAAAATAGAAGATTTTTAGCAAGAAAAATCAGCAAACAGTTTTCTTGACTTGTCATCCAATTATTTACATCGAACTCCTTAGTTTTATGCAATCTGTGATAAGCAATCCTGAATCATGATTACGAATATTGAATAAAGAAAATAATTTTTTTTTCATAAACTATTATTTGCACAAGAAACTCGTTGGGTTTCCACGGAATCGTTAAAATAAATTTACTCTGCTTTTTCTAGTGAGCTACTGATCTCTCACAATTCAGTGAGCGTCTATTATTCTTGACTGCCAACCAAATAAGAAATATTTTCTGTATAATTTTCAAGAACTACAAGAATGCGCAGCCATCTGGGTTTAAGAAGAGGAACTAATCATCAAATCACATAACGTAATAAAAATAGTAAAATAAAGTAAATTTTCATCTTAATCCTTTAAATTTAAAAGTACAAATTTCATCCATTTTTTTCTTCAACTAAATGCATTTTAAAACTATGCACAATTAAGGTTTTTATAAAGCATAATTATTATTACAGAAAAAAGTATTTCTTGCAAAAAAATATCCTTTTATCAATGCAGCACGTATCCATGACTTTATTAATAGCGGAATCCTTGCGTGCTATCCGGTAAGTATCGTTTTATCGATAACATATATTAAATTACTCATATCGATATCCACATAATTGAATTATAACAAATATGATACCGTCCCTCGTTCTTTCAAGAAATTTCTATTCCTCAAACTTGGGTTCTGGAAGATATCTGCTATATCGATTTCCATCTTCATAAATAAGTAAGATAAGATTTTATAATTTTTTTAGTGTGGAAATGTAATAAATATTGAAAGTAACAGTAATGTGATCAATAAATCAGATTTTGCTCTCAATTTATTTTACGAAAGTCATTCTTGCATCAGAAAATTAAAGACCCAAAATAATGAAAAAGATAGATTTAAAGAGTGGTTTTTCATTGCAAATATGGTGTTACCTTTAATCGTTCGTCTTTGTTTTCTTAATAATTTAATTACTTATATCAATTTTTTTCTGACTTTTCAATTTGATTACTCGTTCTCACAGGCGTTTTTCGATTTTTCGACTTATTTGTATGTAAATTTCACTTTTTAACGCTTATTTCTTCTTTCAGAAGTTTTTTTTCCCAACTTATTTGTATGCGAATTTTATTTACATTTTAATATTTTCCACTTGCTTACTTGCACTGTCAGGAGTTTTTTTAACTTTTCTATCTATCTATGACAATTAAGTATTCGAATTTTATTCACTTTTTAATGTTTTTTGTTATTATTTTCTTACTTGCTCTCTCAGATGTTTTTAAACTTTCGATTTATTAGCATACGACTTTTATGAACTTTCTAATGTTTCTCTTCCCGACGTTTTAAAACTTTTCTACTTATTTATTTATGAATTATATTCATTTTTTTAACGTTTTCTACTTATTTGTTTGCGAATAACATTAAGGTTTTCATATTTTCCACTTGTTCACTTTTGCAGTCGTTTTTACACTTTTCGACATTTATATGAGAATTTTATTCTCATTTTAAAGTTTTCTATTTGCTCTCTCAGTCGTTTTTACATTTTCCGACTTATTTGAAAGTGCATTTTATTCACTTTTTAATGTTTTCTATTTGCTCTCATCAGTTTTTACACTTTTCGACACATTTGCATCCAAATCTTATTCACTTTGTAATATTTTCTACTTGTTCACTTGCTCCCTTAATCGTTTTTATACTTTTCCACTTATTTGCATAGATTTTTATTCCCTTTAAGACTACTCACTTGCTTATTACCGAATTTTTAAAACAAATTTGATTTCTTTTCTTCTCACTTTTTTATATACGATCTCCCACTGTGAGGCCCCTCAGAAATGGGAATGAGAACTTCCGGCATAGTTGTTGGTTCACATACTCAGGTGGGTACAGAAACAGTGTGGGTTCACTATCTCCTTTCAATGATAGGACGTACTTCTCACGGGAAAGGTTGCATTATAACCGGTGATAGCTCTTAGAACTCAACCACAATTCCCAACAATATTATATTATACCAGTGATGTAAATTCATCACTGGTTGATTCATTACTAGTATTATTCTAGAATTAAAAACTCATATTCTTTCCTAGGGCCGCCATTTGGTGTCCATTTTCTTTTAAAATCTGATCTCAAGATTATTAAAATAATGAATAAGGTATTATAATTTAATGCAAGAAAGTAGATAATAATTAAAGTAAGAATATTTTACTATTAATAATTGAAAAAATGTTTTATATGCATTTTATATTCTTCATTACAGCTTATTTTAAAAACGTTATCTTACAAAAGCTACTTGTCTCATGATTCCAGTAACAGTCCTAATCCATGCCATAATAATATAAAACTTTCTAAGTTTATTTTTTTATTATCAGAAAAATACACAATTATTCTTATTTTACTTTTTTAAATATGCTTAATTTTCAAAACGATTAATTTTTTCACATTCTAAATACTATTATATAATGTACTAAATAAATATTTGACGAAATTACTTTTGTACCCATTGTTTTCTTCACTATTATATCTATTTCTTCACTAAATTATATATATTATAACTAAAATGCCTCTGGTTATTAGCGCTTAGAGGCATTCATTAATTAGACATTCTATAGTAGGTTTGGATATTAAATATTTTAAAACCATGCACTATATTGGTTATTTCCGTAAAAAAATATTAATGGTGGTGGGATGGTTGGCTGTATATAAGAAAAAGGGATATTTAGGGAAGAATGTTTACAGGGGTATGTAAATTTTCGATGCACTGTATAAAATATTCAGTAAATTTGAAAATCGTTTGTGTAAACATTATCGTTTTTCTATACTGTCTGAATGAAGATATATAGTAAGCAAAAAAAGCAAATGCTTTCAGCAATAAATTGTAGATTTGAGCTTCCCATCAATTTAGTACTGGCTTTCAATTAAATTCATTTTACAGAAAAAGCGGTGAAAAGGATTTTTTTATGAAAATATTTTTTGTGTTTCCTTTTCTGTGGTAAGCTCATCTTATTTATGAGTTTTCTTTTCAAGAGTTTTTATCCTGCTTTTCGCATAAAAGCATGAATTTTTTTAGAATGAGATCAGAAATAAGGTATGATTTTTTTAAAAAAAATTGTTACATGAAGAACTAAAAAAAAAAAACTGTTGTACTTTTCAAACCATTTTTCTTTTATATTTGGATGCATTCTTCTCATAAATAGAAAGTAAAAAACACAGTTGTATAAGAAAAAAAAGCCAAATTTTAAGATATATCAATTTTCCTTTGATCCCTTACCCTCACAAAGTAAAAATAAAAGTTAAAAAAAAACCATGGTTGCCTGTTGGTAAGTTCACTTTTACCGAATCGGAGGGTTTCAAGTTCGACACCCATTTCCACCGGAGAACAGCCATGAAAGCGAGTCTGATGCTTGTTAAATCCGTCGGGCAGAAACGTCCTCAGACCGGCGGAGAGGGGGAGCCTGTGCTCAGGTGTTGTCGTAGCCTTCTGATCGCTGCCCGAAATTACGTGGACCGTATCAAATTAGTCCTAATACTGCATCAAAAAAATTGTGTCGTTAGTACAACTAAATTAATAGGAAAAAAATCAATATTGATATGTAATTTGGACAGTGAAATTACAGATATATTTCAAATTTTATGCCATGATCATTAAAATGAATCTGTTTATAGAAGTAGCTCTATAGAACATTTTGAACTTTTTTTTACATGGGAATCGTATCAAACATGCCTAATTTTTCATATATGAATTATCTTTCCATAAACATTATTGTGTAAAAATGTATTTTTAATTTCGTAGCGAATTTAATATTTTCGTTCTTCGTGCCCCGAATGTACAAAAAAAAAAAAATACCCATAAATGTGGAATTTTTTATTTGTCACCGCTTTCTTCTACAAACGAATCCAGAGAAATGTGTATCAAGATTCAAGCTTTTAACCTTGTTCCATAAAAAGAGAGAAAGAAAAGAAGAAGAAAAAATGAAGTAGTCTCAAAAGATAAGGCGCTGGACAAAAACCTATTTTAAACTGCATAAAAGTAAAGGCTGAAAATCATGAAAATAATAAATGAATTTTTTTTCAAACCCATCTTGGCTCAAATGAACCTTTTGAATTGAAGAGTATAAAAAAACCCAGAACAGAAAAGTCAATATTCGAAGAAACCAATTTTTTTATAAGGATGGAGACTTATTTTTATTGATGTGAGAGTAAATATAACTTATTCGCTTATTCATATTGCGGCCTCCATTCTTTCCTAATCGAACTCTCAATTTATACACCAGAAGAATTATATTTAAAATATGAAGTAGTGAGCATATTCTTAAAAGAAATTTAAAAAAAAAATTCAACTCAATAATGTTCCATGCTGCCATTCATCGGAGACAAATATTCATTTAACATTCCTTTACTGAAAAAAAAAAGCAAGAGGAATTTTTAAGCGATTTGTATATTTATCTCATAATCTCTGAAAGCTTATAACGAAAGAAAAAAATTGCAAATACAATTTTATTTTTACGTTACTAGATTTCAGATAATTATATTTGATTCATAAATATATTACTTTTTAAGATTCTGAAGGAAAGACTGAATTCGTTCAACTATTTATAATTTAATATAATATAAATGTTGAGAAAATTTAAACTTGTTGCCTTCTTATTTATTGTTTGCAAATTATAATTAAGTTTTACATTATAATTAATAACATTTATAGTTTATAGCATTTATTATTTGTTGTTAATTATTTTCTGTATATATAGTCAAAAATAAATTGAAATTTATGTATAAAAAATTTTTATTCATAGAAAAAGAAAATTCATAAGAGGATTTTAAATAATATTTTTAAAATAATGAATGGCGATAATTAAATATTCAAACTAAATAAATTGCAGTTGGAAAATTTCAGAGTGCTTTACTGAATATTTTAATAGCTGCATTCAAATGAATGAAATAGGTATTAAATATTATTAGAAAAACTCTGGTGAGGATTAAATGTATTGCCACTAACTCCTTTCATTAAAAGGAAGGAAATGTAAATGAAGCCAAGAAATATGTGTCGAAAAGAAAGCCAATAAATTGCAAAAATTGGTTTAACCGTCCCTTGATTGAAAATTGCTCTAATTTATCTATGAAAACAGACATAGCGATTATTGACACAGATCCTTAATTACAAATAACGGATATATTTTCATGTAGAAGCTCATGACTTCTAGTTACATTGTCAGTGCCCATATGCACTCATTAATTTCCACTTTTTTCAACTAATTGGGATTGAAATTTTGTCAGCTCTAATAATCACAATAGCTGACCATATTTTGTCTGTAATTTCACCACTTAAACACAGAATTTGAAATGCTATAGAACTGGCATTAAACACATAGAATTTGATAAGGCAGTTTTATGGGATATCGAATTTTATGTGTTAAAGGTGTATGCATAATTTAAAATGGAAATTTTATTTATTATAATAAATGTAACTCATTAAAGCATGCGGAGATAGTTAAATCATTACTATTAATATTGTGGGCTAATAGTTGCCTTTTCAAAGAAGCTATACCATTTCGAACATCGAAGGTGGATAAATTGTTAATGCATGAACTTGTGGTGGTAAGTTAATAGCCACATAAAAACCTCCAGACCGGAGTGTACACTTTTGGTCTAGGGGTTATGTTACGCGGATTATTTTACTGATCAAATGGTCCAGGGGTCGAATCACAAGACATTACATTGGTTCTTCAATCTAACAATCGCAACCTTCGTGGCGTCCTCTACTGGTAGCTAAAGTCGCTATAACGCTTGGCGTGACAAAAACGTTCGTAGCCCGATATAGCGTTTGGCGCGATTATAACAAACAAAATTCTTGGCCTCCAAAAATACTTGGTGTGATAACATTATACGTTACACCTCCAACTCACTAGAGGGGGAGTGATGTAGTGGTAGGTTAATAAGACAGATAAGAACTTCCGAACCAATGTCGTTCTTGAGGATTGAACTCGGAGAGTTGAGGTTCATAAACGAGTGACATAACCCCTAGGCAAAAGAAATTGGTTAGAACAGTAGATATTATTCGGCTTATGAACTTACCACCACAATTTCAACTACTATAAATATTAGAAGAAAAACAATTCTGCGGGGCAACCATTGAATCAGCTCCGAAATAGGTTATTCACCAAAACGGATCTGTGCCAATCAAACAAATTTTGAATAATGATGAACGAAATCTGACGATATACTTTATTTATCTATCTTATTGGAAAATCGATATAAACAAACAAAATAACATTTAACATTTGCATCATAATTTTTTAGAAAGCCAAACACTAACAGGCTTGGAAACATATCATTATTAAAATGGGAACAAATCATAAGTATTCTGTTATTGCTGCATGCAACATTTTGTAAAATCCGTCTATTGAAAATATGCATTTAAAAAAAACTATTCCGCAGTATTACGTTGTAAGAAGTCCGGCTTACTGGAGAATCTCTGAATGCATTTTTAGAAGCGCTCACATATTCAGGACTTGGCTGCTTATTCAGTGAAGAGAGAATGTATCAGTCAGCTTCTTTCTTTTTGCAGCCAGTGACTAAATTT
>JAPMOQ010063462.1:0-42532 GCA_026543055.1 Argiope trifasciata
AAATGCAATTATTTACTTCATTTAGATCAAATTAATAGTATTAAACAATATATATGCCTATTAATAATATTTTACAAATTGGCCATTGGAGCGGAATTTGAATGCATACCTTGTATAAATTCAATCCTATATAAATAAAGATAATTTATTCAATTAATGATTTAAATATTGCAAAAGATCATAGAATCCTTTGCCTTGTATTTTTTAAAGAAAATATTACATTATATATATATATATATATATATTTATCCAGTCACGTGCTAAAAGTTGCATTTCTTCAAATTTAATTTGCGATTATAGTTTTTTTTAATTTGAACTTCCTTCAAAATGATGGCAACACAGTGATAAAACCTAATTTTTTCCCTTTGACGTGTTCTTGCGGATTTTGTAGAAACCTTAGCTTTGCATTTATTTTTTAGAAACTATCACATTTTATAATGAAAAAAAAATGAACCAATGATACAGATATAGCAAATAATTATAGAAATATACTATTAAGTCAAGATTCCAATGCATATCCTGTCTAAATTCGATCAGATTTACCGTAAAGAAGATTTATGGAATTAATTATTTATATATTGCAAACGATCATAGAATCCTTTGCTTTGCATTTATTTTTTTTAGAAAATATCACATTTTATATTTCTTTTATTTTATCTAGTCACGTGTTACAAATTTCATTTCTTTAGATTTATTTTGCGATGATAGTTTTTTTTTTATTCGAACTTCCGGCATTCTTTTATTTTATCCAGTCACGTGATAAAAACATGGTTAAAATATTTCTTTATAAATTCGTTAAAAACTGAAGCTTACATTATAAATTAAAAAAACATATACCATTAGAAACCTAATTTTTTTATCTTTACATTGATATAAAAATCATGTTTGTGCAATATTATTTTCGGAAGTTATAGCGGAAAAACATCGAAATTTTGCTTAAAATTTAATTCATATTCTAATCAAAAATTCGAAAAAAGGGCTCCAATGTGCACATTCCTGGCCTCCAAGGTATAAATTTATCAAATTTGGTAACTGTAGGTTCAACGGTCTGGCCTGTAGAACACACACACACACACACATTGAGCTTTATTATAAGTATAGACGAGTGATAATATTAATACTTTTTGTAGGAAATTGGAATTGTGGAGCAGAAATTTAAAGCAAGAAAACTTAACAAAGTTTTCAAATTTGAATGATTGTATTAAAACTTACAAGGCTGAAGATCAACATGCAAAATTTTTTTTATAACCATTGAAAATCATTTAGCAATGCCAGCATAGACTTTTAAAAATTGCTTTCTTGCTGACGGCAAACTGATATTAAGTTACAAGTGGGTGAGGAATCCATTTCAAAATACTCCCGAAGGACTCTCAATTGAAGAGGAAGAAACCTTCATACACTTCACGGCAAGAGGTGAAACCACAAGACAATTTAGTAATAAATCACTCTTTGAATTTTGGGCACGAGTGGATGATGAGTTTTCTGCACTAAAAACAAGGGCATTTCGTATCCTACTACCATTTTCAACATCTTACCTTTGTGAAACTGGATTTTCTGCGGTGGCTTCTTTGAAGACAAAATATGGATCTCAGCTAAATATAGAAAAAGAGATGAGAGCGTCTATTTCTAATATTAAACCCTCCTTCGAAAAACTTCGCTCTGCAAGACAGGCCCAAGGAAGTCACTAATAATTATTAAATTTGTTTTTAATTTTAAAAGTTGTTTTAATTTAATAAGTGAATTATTAAATATGACGAAATGTATTTTGTTTTGTATGTGTGCGTGTGTTCTTTCCTTTAAGTCACTTAATCAATTTTTTTAAATAACATTTTCTCTTGGATATGCTTACGCCCCCCTAGGGGGGCGCGCCCCATAGGTTGAGAATCACTGGCCTAATTCATTTTAGTAAATGTCTAGTAATTATCCACCATTTAGTATCCCTACTTTTTCCAGATTGGTAGATCCATCGGCTATTGTTACTTAAATATATAGTGATTCATCAAATTATTACATGATGTATAAATTATTCTGAGTCAATATCTTCTATTGAATATTCCCTCAATACAACGTTTGACCACCTTTTCCCTTAATACTGCCTAAATTCCTCTTAGCATGGACTTCATGACATGTCGTTCGGTGATGTGAGGAATTTGGTATCATATGATGAAGTGAACTTTTCTTTTTCTTAAGATTTGATAGTACTGGATTCAACTGTCTCATACTCTATCCAGCTATCTCATACCAAGAAAATACGGATTTTTGCATGTGTATACCTGCATAAAACTACATAATTTTTGGCAAAGATGCTTAAAAAGTGCTCGAAATTACTTAATTCTGACGGAAAATTCTTACAACGCACCCTCTTATTAATTAAATTACTTCCTCTATGTCTCGAAAACGTGAAAGTAAAAAGGTTTTTGAGAGGGAGAGTATCAAGAAATTTTCATAATTAAATAAATTAAGAATATATTCTTTAAATAAAGAATTCTCGTTACATATAAGAGGGAAATGTTTGGGTTAGCTCCACTGTCAAATGTCTTCATGCTTAAACAATTCACCACCATTTAATTTCTTTCACCCAGGTTTCACTTCTCTCTATACGGACATTGAATCAGTTGGCTGTTTATGTTTTCTGCACAAAAGCAATATCATGCCATGCTTCACCGACCAAATCAGACTTTTATAGAATCAGTTAACACAACAATACAGCTATTGAACATCAATCTATTTGATGCAAGTTTTGAAACATTTAAGAGCTCTCGATGAAGCAAATTCATCTCGCATTTTTCATTATTTCCCTTCTTCCTAAAATTATTGAATAAAAGAAGTGAAACCGCTCAAATTAGAGCCAATAAATAAAGATCTCAAGTCAGTTTCTGAGTAAAAAATTGTTTTGTTATAATTCGGTTACTTCCAATGGATTACCATTCAAGATTTCTCAAAGAATGATCAAGTTAAGTCAACACTTAATACTATAAAAATATATATGTTAATTCAAATATACATTAACAATCACAGAAGTACAAAATAAATGTTTAAAAAAGTCATTAATTTCTCCTTCTCTGTTGTTGATAATAAGTTAATCTTATCCTGGAGTCCTTTACTGGAGCATTTGGAATCTGAATAGGCATGACAACTTTTCTTCGGGTGCGGCTAGTAATACTGAAATCTGCAAAACCTTTCTCTTTTTTGCATTTATGTGAAATTATAAAACAATAGGAAATGCTTTCTTTATGCGTGTATTTGTTATGTTACAAATTCATTAAAATATTGATAAATTTTCATGAAAAAATTCAGTACCTGTTGTATCTAATAAACTTTTTATGTACAAATTATTGTCCTGTTTGGCATCAACGAAATTCGAAGTATTTAAGCTTTTCGGAGAACCTGATTCTTTCTATTCTAACTACTTGCTTAGGTAACTAGTTAGGGCTCTCTATTGCGATTAAAAATTTGAATTGATATTTATTATTGTTTGAATTGTTCTTGATTTGATATTTATTTATTTACGGCCAGTTGCCTAATTTATTTGCAAAAAATTATTAATTCTGTTTCATTTTGCTTTCTAAGCACATTTATTAACACACTATTTAGTGAAACCGTTTATATATTTTATTAACTTCACTTTTATATTCATCACTTATTTTCATTATTCTTGTCGACCTTGCATTTTTCATTTAAAAGTAAGTGCATTTTATTATATTAACGTTCATTGTATTTTTAATATATTTAAAAATGTATCTGAATAAGATTTGAACCGATAGTTAGCATGCATTTGTTTGGGCCCCAATAACGTTCCTCAAATTCATAGAATATATTTGGAATATTTTCTATTTCGGCGCCATTTGGGAGTTAAAAGGAAGAAAATTTAATAAACAGACATTTTAACTTTTAAGTGATTTATGCCATAAAGTTTAAATTTTGTGTTCCTCAGAAATGAGGTTGTTAAATAGGGGTATTATAACCAGCTATTATTGAATGTAGAATACTCGCTCTATATAACCATATACTTGAGCATTCTTATACGAACTTCAGAATTCAAATGTCATGGAGATATCGTACTATATATAATCAGAACAATATTTGAGTCGCTTTCATCATTTTGCAGTTGTCTTCCACATTTAAGTAAGAAGTGATTTAATATTCTTGATCCTGCTATAATTCTTACTACTTTCTCGTTTACAAAGTATAGAGAAAATACTGAAATTGTTAGGACATTCATATCCATGATTTTGATACATATCCACGTTTTAAGCCTCACTGAGTTCGAAGAATACATTTTTGAAAATGTTTTTCAGTCTGTGATAAATATAACATGCAAAGTTCTACCTTTTATCAATGGAATGTTTTGATTCCTTGTTCAAATGAAGTAACTGAACCAAGAAAGTGTATTTATTCCTTTAAATCTCTTAAGAAAAACTTCAATTTCTATTTTCGAAGCTATTACGATTCTTTCAGTTTTCTTTATTCTGTTTTTGATATTCTCGCAATTCTTAATTTTAATGGGTTGAACATGACTGTAGGATATTAAAGTAAAAAAATTTGTGTTTGGTGACTTCAGATGCCAACGACATCGCACATTCGAAATTTATTTTCTGAAGTCTAGAATAACACAGTCGGTTTGCAAAAATTTATTATCTTAGAATTTAGAGACAGTTATGCAATAGTGACTGATGAAAGTTCGAAAAAGTGTTCTTAGATTTACAAAAAATCATGTTGAATAAATCATAATTTTAATATAAATTGTGGTTAACCGTTTCACAATATTGTTTATAAAATCGGTCAATTTGATTGATGAATATTTACTTATGACACATTTGGAGAAACAAAGGGCTCACTAAACTATGATTTCGCATAGGCCTTTTTAAGATATATTTTTATTTTGTATTTGAAATTCTTTAAATATATTTTGTTTTCTTAAAAATGTGGTATATAGAAAATTCAAAATGTTTTTATGCAATCATTTTCTTATAACATGCTGTCGTTAATATGTCATTATTTTAACACTTGCAATAGGGTTAACAAACGTGAATTACTTTTCTAAGTAACAAGATTGTTTATTGTTTCTTAAAGTAAATAATCAATTCTTTTAAATTGACTTGTTCCGAAAACTAATTCGCCGAATAAGATTTGCCGTATAATACTAGTTTTTAGCTTCGAAAAATTTATAAATTTTTCTAGATAGTATTTTCCCGTAAAAAATTTATATTTTTTTATGACTTTTAAGCATTTTTACCAGTCAAAATTTAAGAAAATAAAACGAGAAACTTATTCACTATATTGAAGGTTCCCTAGTGGAGATATCGGAATGCTAAGGGTTAATCCAAGTCTTCTCACTACTACGTTTGTATTTTTAGCTACAAAAATTAAAACACCAGAATGATGTATTGTCTTGAATTATATTTGGGAGATGCCATCCAATCGAAAATCTGAAGGGGGGGGGTGATTTTTTTGCAAGCACTCTGTTTTAGAACCGGAGAAGGGTTACAGGTTCGAAACCCGACTTCATAACGAACCTGCGTGCAGGGTGCATGTTAAATCCTTCCGGATCAAACGTCCATCGCTAGGTGTTGTGCGGAAATTTGGAAAGGCAGGGTCAGCTTGGGTTTGTCCTCGTCATCTGACCACTATTCAAAAATGCGTGTCCGTTTGAAAATGGCCGTAGTGTTGCTTCAAAACGGAATTTCAATATTACTAATCTAAAAGGGTTAAATTTCCTCGAAAATCTAATTTTTTTAAAATCTCGATATCGATTTTAATTTTTTGAATTATACTTGCACAAACGCCATTTTGAGACGCAAATATATTTTACTTTTTTTCAATTAGAGTTAATATTCATTATTTAAAAAATCTGGGAATCTTGGGAAAGATCAGTAGAGTAGCAGTAAAAAATATTAAATCAATAAATTCAAAAATAAATTTTCAAATTAGCAAATAACTCCAGATATTCTGACCAGTTACATTGCATAAATGGAAAGTTTGGATTTATATTTTTTAATATGTTGGAAATTATAGCTTCCAGAATGCGCTAAAATATATTACTCTAAGTTATTGAGCAAAATAGCAAGCAAGTTATTGAGAGGGAAATGTTGGTATATATTTAGGTATTTCAAAACATAATCCAATCGTGTGAAAACATACGATTATTATTAAAGTCAAATGTTTAAAAAAATCTCCAAACAGAGCTGCTCTTTCTATCGTTACATTCGTCCAAAATTCGACAGCGGAATCTCAAAGAACCGTAAAATTTCCGGTCTAAAACACTGTTTAAAAACCAGGCTGGTTTATTTTTGAGTAATTAAGCCATGAAGATGAAATATGCTGCCGACTTGCACCAAAAATTTGAGACTTCTTTCAAATTTTTAGCGTTCTCTTTACTTTGACACTCTATTTATTCTTTCTGCATACAAATCGGGTTCGTTAACAAATGTCTTGACTGGTGACATTGTGGTTTGGTCATAATTTTAGATGTGTCAAATACGACTCTTCCTCGTGTTGACCGCCATCTGTCTGTGAAATCGAGAAAATAATTTCACAGGCAAGACAAATTTGCATGCGACTTGATCTAAAGTAGTTATGCGTTTTCTGGTTGTTGTGAACAACATTGGAAATTGGGTTTTTTATTTTCTACGCCATCTGACTAAGTTAAGTCGTCAGATAAACCTGGGATGTTTAGGAGGTGAATCATTCGTTGCAGAAATATCTGTAAAGACGTAGATATGCATTTAATTTTGAATTTAATCTATTAGCCAGAAATTGTTCGCAATATGTTTGACACTGCACTGTGCCTTATAGTTTTTGTAAAAACTGGATCCGAAAATCATGAGTTTTTATTTAGAGTCATTCTTTCGTAGTTAAAAAAAATATGGCTAAAAATTGCTTTGCGTGAATAGCATTTTCATAAATATGAAAAGGATTTAAAAATTAACAATCCGAAATCGAAAAACATAGGATGACTTCAGCCTAAATTGATCTTTTACGCAAGATCATATTTTTCGCAATTTTAACTATTGTGCTGCTTAATGTTGCAAAAACGAAGTTCCTCGATTGGGAAATGGTTTCTCAATGGAGAGCGATAGTTTGGGCATTTTGTAATCCATACTCGTTCATGTAGCATTTTCTTGCCTACTATCTTTTAAGAATTGGAACACTTCCATTGAGCACGTTCAATGCTTGCTCTGAAATTGGACCGCCTTTCTAATCGGATGACCAACCACATTCTTTCCCTTAACTCTAATCGAGAATTGGGTAGATATTTCGGTGCATTTAAAAAATAGACGCGAAGCACATCACAGTGAACGGATTAATATTTTACGTAATAACTTTCACCAGGTAACTAACTATACATAACTATGCAATCATGGAATTTTGGATTCAATCATTAAAGTCGATTTTACTGTCTTGCTTTTTGTAACAGCGGCATTTTTCATTCATTTGCAATTCATTACTTTTTTCATATAAAGGAACATATTTTGTAATACATAAAAAAAAAATTCCAGCTTTCAGATTCGGTGGAATCTGTTTCATACCGAAAAATTCAGTTTTGAAAATTGCAATTATAGAAAAAAAATTCAGATTCAATGAACTGTCGTTTTGAAATTTAGTGTGTAGATTTTTCATGAAATCTGTAGGTTCGCATCAAATATTTTGCCGTGTTGGATAGAAAGTTAGTCTGTCGGTCTGTTCATGGAGTGGTCGGCGTGTTGATGGCTGGAGTACTAGTATGAGAATATAAGCAAAATTTTGTGTTTTTCAATGCTAATTTTCTCACTTTTGAATTTTTGATTGGTACCCGTTTGAGAAGTCTGTTCAGCAAAACATTTTCTTTAGAACGCAACAAAAAATATCTAAATAATTGAAGCTTAACATTTAAAATTATCATAATTACAGACGTTTATATAATTTTAGATTAATCCATATCAATTCATCAAAGTGACTTCCTCGATATTTGCCAGCATATGAATTCAGTAAGGAAAAAGTGAAATTTGGCACGTAATCGTGTCTGCGACATTAGTTTGTTAAAAAAAAGTATCCAGACACTAAACAAGTTTAGATTTTTATTATATTTCATTTAAACATACAAATGAAACCAAAAGAAACGGATATTATTTTGATATATTAATTCATGGAATATAATTAATAGCCAATAATATAATCATAATTCAAACAAAACTTATATAAAAGCAATTAGGGTAATTAAAATTAAGAGATCAAATAAAATAACGTGCTTAAAAATATATTGGGATACTTCCTGATGAAGAAAACAATGTAGATTTAAAAGTTAATAACTCAATTAAGTCTTTTTTAAGATCACTCGTAGTCTGTTTGGTATGGGTTGGACCAATTTTTAGGAAAATGATTCTTTGATTTTTGTTCCCACTTTCAGCACTTTTTTACAATCCTGCTTGCTAAAATTTGATGTTCATACAGTTTTTAATGCAAATACTATAGATGCTCATTGGAGTTGAAATCTGGATTTGGAGATGGAATCTTTACTCTAGGTCAGTGGTAGAAGAGCCCTTACTTGCAAATATCAGCAATGGGTCCTCTATGATTGGTGCAGTTTAAGATGCCTTAAAATTTCCAGCTTGCTCGCACTTTGCTTTAAAATTCCCTTAAGAATGTAAAGATGGACATATTTATTCGTTAGGATTTACAGAATTTCCAAGCTTTTACACTGACAATTTTACTGCTCTAGTTCTTGGATTAAATTGAACTTATTTCGCAATCCAATACTTTTCGTACTTGAACGCTCTGATCTTTTCTCGTCTTGAACACTATTTGCTTGAAACAGAGTAAATCTACTGCTTTTAACCTTATTCATAGGGTTCAAAAGTTCTATACAATTAATTAACTTTCCATCTTTTTTTAATATTACACATCTATTTTTAGTTATAGAAAAAAAATCGAGAAGCGATTTTATCTATTGAAAATTACATGTTAAATTTATCGTCTAAAATTGATTTTCAGCATATTTAATTTTTCATTTCAAATTTGTCCCAATACTTTTTGTAACTCCTAATGTCTTTGATTATCTTAGAAAGCAAAGATTAAATTCTAATTCTGAAATATCACTGAAGTTATCTTTATAAACTGTACTCCAACTGCTAAAATATTTCTTGATCCATTTCGTTTTTTTTTTTAAATTTTAATGTGATAGTTTTAAAAATAGCTTTGTAGTTATTCAAAGCAAGCGCCCCAAGACATTGCTGAATGATGGCATATATTTGTATGAAATTTTGTATATATATATGAAGGGTAAATAAAGACTTTTAAAATTTCCCCACGGCTACATTAACTATACTGATGCAAAAGAATCGTTTATTCTGTACATAAGTTAAATGGTCGAAATTTTGAGCGGTTTAATGTTTTTAAATCTAAAAAAAACAAATTTCGAACTCATTTTTAATTTTCTTTAATAATTGGCCTCGTTTTGACACTGCTTCAGTAGGATCAAGGGATCGACCCCTTTTGCTTTCGGGGAAGTGTATCGGCTTTCTGGTTTAAGATGCCACAAAACGCAGGAAAGTTAAGAGTATCAAACATTTAATTTAGTCAGTGAATGAAATTCAATTCACAAATTCAAAAAAAGAGGAAAGCTGATGCAATCAGAGATTAAAACAATTGTTGCAAATTTTTTAAAATTGAAATCCAGTACTTCCAATTTTTAATTGCTTGGATCTGAAATTAATCTGCAATTCAAAACACGTTGCGAATCTTACTAAAAAATAAATTTTGACTTGTTTCTCTTAAATTTTTAAAGGTGGGAAAAATCGATTTGACGTTTGTTTTCAGGTTTACTGTAGGAAAAAGTGCCAAACTTTTAAACACTAGGATGGACAAAGAAATAGTCTCTACTTGTCGACAGTAACTTATTTCAAAACTGATTCTAGATATATGTTGGTAGTTATGAAACTGACAGGAGAGGTATTTCTTCTCGTTCGGAAAAACAATAACCCTTAAATAGAAGTAACTTGGGTAGCTTTAATGTGGAGGAATGCGATTTTAAAATTCAAAATATCAAAACTAATCGAGTAAATAAGATTTAAAATAGGAGATAAATGGATCTATCTTCGACCTATTTGCTGTTGACAGATAATAAGGTAAAAAAGAGCCTTAAAACAAATGGCATAGTTGGGAATTCCAGAATAAGCTATAGCCTTTTTATTAAAAATTGGTTCATATAATTAAGCTTAAGCTTAATAACAAGCTTTTAAAAACTTATACTAAAAGAATGGAGTTTGGATGAGTATGCATGTCGTATTTAATATAAAAAGCATGCAACTTTATTATCAAGTACCACCAAAGTTACTTTAATTTCTTCACCAGCGTTCTCACCAGATAGCAAGAATAAAAAGTGGAATATAAATTAAACAAATTAGAATCTGATGTATTAAAGAGTATTGACGATATAACAAATTTTATGAAGGTCTGAAATTTTAGAGAAATTTTATGTCGGAGAAATGCTGATACGTCATGACAATTAAATTACTACTTTTCCTTTTCAGATGAGCAAACGGCAGTCTCCTGATCATGAGGCAGCAGGTAAGTCTCTCTCCTGCTCACTTCTTTTAAAGTGCATAATTCTAGATTTTCAAATAAATCGATTCGAAATATTCATGCATTCGCATCATTTGAGTAATCTTTTATGCTAGTTATCTGTGATTACATCTTTCAGTTCTCTGAAATGTAAATTTTCGATTTGACACACGTATTTGCGTAATTAACCCTCCACCAAAATAAAAATAATTAATTACAAAGTTAACGGGAAAACAGAGAGAATATGATCTTGCACTCGAATTCATCAATGATATTTATTACCAGAAGGAGTTGGAATGCATTGTTTCAACGTCGGATTTCAGGATTTGAATTCGAGACCCTCTCGTATCTTTCAAACATGATGCATAATGAAGTTAAAGCTCCAAGAAAAAAAAGGGCATCTTGTATGAACGACAGAAAATGTTATACAGCTAATGAACACACGTATGAACAACTAAGCAATTTCAACAATAATGTTCATTATACTCTGGCACTATCTGTCCATTATTTGATGCGACATGCTTAGTTAAAATTATGCAAAATATTGAATTTAAAGTTGTTCTGTTTGAAATTCAATTACTGCTTAGGTGTTAAGTGTTCACTAAGAAAAGACATTTCAATATTTTAACTAAGAAATCTATTTTAAAGATTGTTTTCACTCGGTTTAGTCAATTACAACCATTCCTCGACACATTACATTACGGCGATCAGGAATTCACTTTTAAATCAAAAGTCATTGTTGCTATCTATATGTGTATGGTTTTAGTAATATCAATCGAGCCTTGTAAACCTATGACCTGGGTCAATACAGACCACCACAGACATGCCTATATATTCAATTAATTAAATTGACTGAAATTTTGCCGTTTTTCCAGCAATTTCGAAGAAAGCTATTTCAATAGAGCTATTTTAAAATCATCTTACAATCCTAAACTTTAAATTTTCAGAGATTCCAAATTCCTTTCTGTGCAGCTTTTTTTTCAATTAAATTTAATTTGAATTAAAATTTAAAATTTTATTTATACCAAAGCAATAAAATTTTGATAAACCGTAACACTATGTTAATTTCCCTTTGTATTTTTATTAGCTTGAAGATTGGTTATTTAATGGAGCTCAAAATATTGAAAAGCTGTGTACCTTATTTTCAAGCTATTATAAATACCCAAGGCCAGAAATAGTATGGTGGAATGAAGATTGAAAATATTGAACAAAATTAATGTTTATATATAAATATTTGCTTGGAATTAAAATACAATGCAAGAAACTACAGACTTATCAGCTATGCACAAACGGAATTGTTCTAATAATTTAAATACTTGCATATAGTTTTAGGCATGGTTTACAATAACTTGAATATATTGCTGTGGTTATACCAAAGCGTTTCCAAAAATATTTTTATGAATCTTATCTTATAACTAAGAATTTTTTTCCTGATTCTGTGCTTCTAATTAGCGATTCTAATCTCTTGTTAATTTTCTCAATAACCGGTAAATATTTTGAGGTGGCTTGAATGCTGAATATTCTTTGCTGACTGAATTTTATGTTTAAAGGCAACTGACATATTTACTTACTAATCAAATTAATAATTCTTTAACAC
This sequence comes from Argiope trifasciata, assembly GCA_026543055.1. NCBI lineage: Eukaryota > Metazoa > Arthropoda > Arachnida > Araneae > Araneidae > Argiope > Argiope trifasciata. The sequence goes on from JAPMOQ010063462.1 coordinate 12,137, forward strand.
AGACTACATGAGGCAAGCATTGTAATTTCTGTACTATTACAAGGGTATTTGGTATAATAAATGCTTTTAAATGATTTTTTTACTTTAAAATTTCATCTAATTGTAGATTAAAATTTAGTTATACGATAGGTGAATCAGACTCATCATAGTACGCGCAAGGTTCAATTTTGCAGTGTTATAAAGCCTTGAATCGAAGGTGCTTTGCTTGTAATGTTGATACAGCGAAAGATAAAATCGGCCGATGAATGTTAAATCTTTGGCAAAATGTATTTGATCATTTTAGACTTCTTATGCCTTAAAATAGCGTTTTTACTTTCATATAAATTATTTTGAGATCAAAGTACACTTCATGAATAGCAAAAAATTAGAGAACTGAGTCAGCCCTAATATCATCATAATAACTGCTTTTGTAAATCATGCGATCAACTCTCGATATACTTCACACATCTGTAAACATAAGTCTCAAATCAATCTAGATACACTTAACTCATTCATTCTAAATTTTCGCCAATTATTCGTCATTATTACTAATGCCCCTTCTTCAAAATGAGTTAATAAATAAAATTCGGAGATGTGATGCAAAAAATCCAAATAAACCAATGCAGAAGAAATCTACATCATGATAGATTTCCTCCTAATACTCCAACATTGGTGAAGAATTGTAAGTAATACCAATCAACGGTATACACAGGGAAAGAAAAATGCTCTAAAACTTTCTAAATGAAAAGACAATTACCTAAAATTCGAATACTTTAAATGATATATTTTTAGTATATTCAAAATATAAGGAAGTTATTTAGTATAAAAATTTAGTTTCATGTATACTAAATATTTTGAGAATTCGGACATGTTTCTTCAACATTTATCCTTTTCTTTATTTCAGGTCCCTCCCGGAAGAGGAGTCGTGAGGAGGAAGCACCTTCCAGCGTCAAGTCAAGGGCGCAGCAATACGAAAGGATGCTTTCGGATATGGTAAGCACACCATTTTGGTTTCCCACTTTCTATGATGCCTTTTGTGTATAAATCTTCTAATTTACAGCATATATCTAAAAAAATCACACACTATTGAAAATGTTTACCGTATGATGCACATAATCAATACGCAGAGGAATAAACTACCAAATGAAATTTTGTATCGTTTAAGAAACTCTAATCTATTCAGTCAACTTAAATCGTATTCTTCAATCTTTTACTTGTATCTACAAGTGAAGCAACATGGATTACGTTCAAGGCACATTGATTGGTATGCCCATGTACACGGCTATGTTCTAAAGAAAATGCAGCAATTTGTTTCCATCATAATTTTCTAGCAAGCATACAGTTGGTAGATAAAATATTGGAGAAGTCTTCTTTCTTATGGGAGGTATTAATACGGTTGTTGCGATAACGAAACGACAGTTGTCATCACATGTATCTAATTACCCTGTTAGAAATTATAAAATTATTCCTACTTGTAAATATACGCAAATTTTATCTTCCGTCAATTGCCTGTTATGAAGTTTTATAAATATATACTTAGAACGGAAAATATTCAAAAGAAACTCGTCCTTTATGCGTGTCAACTCAAACTCTAAAGGCAAAGAGCTATATAGAGCTTGTAACATACAGCGGATAAAATTTCCTTGCATAGCTATGACTCTTAATGAGAGTTTACACAAAATACTTTATTAGGAAAATCTGAAAATTTGTTTAAACAGAATTTAACTTATTATTTAGGAAAGTTATTATATAAGAAAAAATAATGGAGAAAATTGAATACCTTAAATAAAAGAATCAATAAATGCTAGTAAGTAAAATCTTCCTATACTGTCATGCTGACCAACGTGCATTTAATGATCAGTAGGCTCTATCTATTTTATCACGTCACTCAAGCGTTGTGTTATAACCCCCACAAGTTCTTTTTTCTGCACAAATGTTACTCCAAATGTCCTGCATGGTTCTTTCGAGATAGGTCTTGTCAATTATTTTCTTTAGTTCACGACTGATTTCTTCCTATAATGTTCTATATAGGCCTTAAATTGGGAAATTGGGGAGAGATGAAACTGTTGTTAAGCATGATAAAGACACCACTCATGACAAATCCTAGAAATGTGCTTTGTACCGTTATCCTGTTAAAAAATAAAGTCGGTTCTAAGTTTTTCTGTATTGGTGAAAACTTTTTGTTTTAGAATGTCCAAATACATGTTTTTCTTCATAATTCTTTCTCTGAAACAAATACCATCCCTTCTCTGCTGTATATGATCCCATCACCACTGTGCTTCACAGTTCCACATAAATTAACGTTTACTGGTTTGGATTTCTCAACCAAAATGTGACCGTCTGATCCATAGAAATTGATTTTGATTCATCCCTAAAAATGATTCCCTGAAGTTGACTTGTTTATATGCTCCTTTAATTCGATTCACGTTCTTTTATTATAAAATACTTTTTGGTCGCTTGTAGATTATAGTCTTTTTAATATCTCTTCATTTGGAATGCGACTTTAATGTTGCAATCAATCATTAAATTAGTCACCAGTTGAGGTGCCTAATTCGCGGATTATCTTGCACCTTCTGCATGATAATTTTTCTTACGCGAGCAATTCAATTTTGGATCTATCTCTATCCTCAAAGTTCTATTACTCACGCAATTTATGTTTATTTCATACACATATATATTGCACAGAAGTCTTAGGCTTTTTAGTAATTTCACTAATTAATTTCAAAGATTATTCAACTTCACTTCCTTGTAAAACAATTAGCTACAAACTGGAATTGAATAACTATTGCCATGTTTTGCACTTCACTCAGACAAATCAAATATTTACTGCAGGTTTATTGTGAAACACATTAGTAAAAATTTGTATATTACGTACGGAAACGTTTTTGTATGAAAATTCGTCATTTAACTAAAAATTGGAAAAACCCAATCTTGCTATGTTTTGTAAAGAATTTTATAATAACTTTTTCAAAGACGTGAATTAACATATATAAGTATTTTGTAAAGATAAGAAAAGCAAGCATTAGAAATTATACTAATTTATTTTTGATCTTCCATAAAGACTTTTTTTACTCACTGAAACTGTTCAAAATTTAGTTTCTGCCCTGCTGTCCAAATATATAAATTCGATAGCTCCAATAGTAAGAAACCTAGTAGATGAATAAAATTTGGTATATAGATTCAACATCTAAATAGAATAAATACCAAATCTTGAAAGAAACTCCTCAAGGGATTGGGCGTCTATTAGTCTGTACTTCCATAATCGTGGAAACGAAATAATTCAAATGCAGCGATTTAAATATGAAATTTATATCATTTTGAGATTATATTTCACATCTTCAATTTTGTTGAAATAACAGACGATCATAAAACATCCAGTACTTTTGTATTCCTATATTGTTGGTTTATTGCCAAAGATCAGGTTATAAGATTCCATCGGAGTTGCGATTTGCCAATGGCATGCGATTAGAGTATGTGATAATTTCTAGAGTAAAACCTGATTAAACTTTTAATTTTAACAATTACAATCTTCATTTTATTACTAATGCATTGATAGGACTTCAAAGCATGAAGTACAGAACTATGAGTTCCTAAAGTTGTATTTATATTTTTAGTTGTATTTCTTTCTTTAACACAAGTAGCTCATGTAAATATTGTCGGTGAACGCGGCGCTTTTACACGCCTTTTAAAAGGGTTTAAATTTTAGGTTTTAAAACGCTACTTTGTTGCAAAGTAACCTAGTTCATAATCTATATAAATAAAAATGGGTTTTTCTCTTATGAGCTACCGGACCGCTCATCCGCTTGCGATGAAACTGTGAATACTTATTTCAGCTTATTTGTTTCTTCTGAAGATGGAAAAACAAAAAAATATATATTGCCAACCCCAAAGTCTGGAATAATACAGTTTAAAAAAAGTAGATTTAATATTTGTTTCTCCTTTATATATCACTCAATTTTCAATTGTATTTCTTTCCGATACGAAAATATTCTTTCTATCATTCCCAGTAAAGGAGATGGTTGCTTTTAATTTCAAGCGATATTTCCAAAATTATTTCTTCTAAAGCAGCAAAGCGCTGATTACCAGCTAGTGTATTATAAAAAGCAAATAAGACTTTGAACTCTGATGGCAGTTAATCCCTTTATTTTGTCTTTTTAAAATCCCAAGAAAAATTCCGTTACAAGTAGTTAGTCCTTATTGATCCATACCTTCTTGCATTCGAATTGTACTTTCTGTCGCATCTCAAATTTTCCTACAATTTTGAGCAATAAGCACAGGATATTCCTAATTCTGCATCTGATAAGTAGAAAAATATACTGGGTCTTTTAGTTTAACGTCTCTTTACGATAATCTTTTTCCATCTTTTCTTCCAAAACAAGATTTTTAAATTTTTACCTACATTGCTTTCTTTCCATTTGCAAATTGTATTCCGTTGAAGGCGATCGGTTGTGCGTTAGTATGACAAATTCGAAAATTTTCTACATTTTGGGACATATTAGTGAAATTGAATTTTTTTTAACTCTCCCTTTTAATAATATTCTTAGTCTCAGACATTTGAAAATGCCTCTCATATTTCTGTGTTGGTCAATTTTGTGGCACATCTAATATTTGAGCTATAGTTACGAAAACAGGAAGTTTTTGATGGGGAAACAAAACGAGACTGGTCCTTTATAATCCATACCAGCCCAAAAGGAGCAAGCAAGAGTTTGCGATAGTGTTAAATTCAGTGGGAGATATCTATTCAAAAAGAGAATCAGTATCTTCGAATTCTAACTAGGCTCAAACAGCTACTTGTGTAAAAGTCGTTAAATATTCTTTTGAACACCATACATGATTCACATCTTTGAAGCAATCAGTTCAACGTATATTCTGAAAAAGTGCTTTATTACTAAGCATTCTGTATTCGCTCATGGAATTTTTATAATTTTGTCTATCATATGCAATATTGTATTCGATATGTTAGAATTCCTTAATAGTAAGGATTTTTTTTGGAACTTCGTGAAATGAAAATCATGGCATTTATTTGTTGCACTATTCCTGGAAACGATAGAGGAAAATTTAGCGTGAAAATCGTAGTAACCAAGATCATGGTGTCTAATGCAAATTAATAAGTGCTGTGTTGAAATTTCCATGTCTTGCTATTTGCTTAAGAACTACGAGATTTCCACTTCCACATACATAGAGTATTCCTACACATTGTAATCGTCGAAGCCGAGATTCATGTCCTGGATAAAGGTCGGGGATAAATGTCCTGGCTTCTCCCCCCTCCCCCCAGAAAAACTCTGAACAGGATAATTCAAATATAGCAATCCAAGAAGATTAAAATTTATACATGGCATTTACATTAAATTTAGATTTCCATTAATTTCTTTGAAATTTAAAATGGAAAACATTCGTCAGAGTAATGAGACAATAATATAAAGTAAAAAGCTACATAAAATTTAAAACTAAGATTTAGCATCTATAATGGATGTCAGCATCAAATTTAAATTTAAGCAGAAATCAATCAAGGAGTTAATATTTTTTCAATTTTCATTTTCGCCTACGTATAAATGCAATTAATAAAACTCAATGGCAAACAAAACTCGGTAAATAATCTTGCAACAGCAATTGTTGCTCTGTAAAATGCTGACTGTAATCGATCGAATAAAAGCGTCCGAAATGCCTATTCCACTTCTTGTACTTTTCGTATTAATCGTTTGTATGATTATTTGCTAAAGTTCGCAAGCTGAATTTCGCAGAAGCTCCAAAGGTCATTTGCAAATATTAATCTCCGGAAACATGCTGTTATACTTTAACACTTTACGAAACTCGTACTTGTTATGTGCGAAAATAAAGAGAATATTCTTAATATTCAGTGCGTTAAAGATGACCCACAATTTCATATAAGGGGTATTTATATAATTTCCTTTGATCCATGATAAATTCCTGTTAGCATGAGTGAAACTTATAGGATAGGACGGATTGAAAACGGCCTTAAATTTTTTTAGATTTTATTTTTGTAATAGGGTGGTCAAACTTTCTTTTACGTTCAAAAACAGTTTAAATTTTGGTTGCAATATTACAATATGTTGAGGTGCCGCAAAAAGTTTGAAATTAATAATAAAAAAAAGAGAGAAAAAAATTGATTTTTTTTCTTATGCTTTTATTTTGGTAATACTAGAGAAAAAAATAGCTTTTAGGGTCGAAAGGAATTTCTAAAAAAATTCTGGTTACAATACCACATCTCGATACCGCGAAGAATTTCAAATTTGTAAAAAGATTCATAAAACTTTAAAATATTTTTATGAATTTTTTTTCCTATGTTACAAAAGATGACTTTAAATGGAAAAATCGCAAATTTCAAAGTAAAACAAATATTTTTGTCTTTTTTTTTATCGTTAGTGATTGCGTATGTTACAGCTACTAAATGTTTGTTTCAATTTCATTGCCACTGTTACTCTTTTATGAAATAAAATTTTGGCATATTTACAAGTGTGTCAATTTTTACTTTTGGGTATCTTTCTCAAGCGAATGAATTGCTAAGATTTTAAGCAGATTCGTCAGACACTATTTTTCTACTTGAACGTGACAAAGGAGGCGGAAAAAGTCGAGAACCGAGTCCTCCATATTATTTGGTTGAACCTCAGATGTTTCCCATATAAAGTACGAGAGAGAACAACAGGAAACATGTTTTAGAGGGGTGGGGTTTCAATTAAGTCATTTCCAAACCCTGAGATCATGCCGATGCAATCTTTTTCATCGTAGATTATCTTTGGAACTTCCATCTTCTCTACAGTCTTTCAGTTCTTGCTTTTAAAAATGCCACAAACCAAATTTATTTGAATTTTACTTTTATCACTTACAATTACCAAAGAATATCCTCTGAAACTGCAAAATGCCTTTTTGAAAAATCGGGTCTATAACCTTCTCATATTCACGTTATCTCTATCTCAAGAACGTTAAAAAGATTTTTCGAACCATAAATGTGTGAAAGTTTTAACAATATCAAACCACACAGACAGTTGGTAGTTTTATTGCTTGTCTATTTAATGGATCTGGTTTTTTTTTTTTTTTTTTGTGCAGAAAATTTTGGTTCAGTCTTATCATTGTCGCCAGTAATCGTCTTTGATGCACTAGAATTTTTTTATACAATTCTGTGTAGTTCTTTTCTCTTTCTTCCAAAAAGTGATAGTGGTATCAATATTATCTATAACCATTTTATTGTTAGTTTTGCTGGTTAGAATATTTTATTCCATAACTGGCACTTCTTTTATACAAGTCTGCCATATCAATGAAACGTCTAACTTTTCTAAATTGGGCGAAGTTGGAATCAAACTTAACTGGAACATTAATTTTGTTTAGATTTTAATAAATTCCTTTATTTAGTCTGATCTTCTATCATTTAGGAAACTAATTTGTTAAAAGTAACGGAATAGAAGCTTTTAGCCCTGTTTGCTCTATTATGGTAACTGCATTTTCCCATTTTTTGCTGACAAAGATACTTTTCTGAAGCAATTTTGATGTCATGTAGCTCTAGATTCATAAGTAGAGCTCAATATTAAGAAAGTCTCTAAATTTTTAAAAAAATACGAAACATCAATAATTGTTTTGTCTTCACTAATTTAGACTGGCAAAATCTTACAAGCTACAAACTAACATATCAGTTACACTATACACGGAACGAAAATATCAATTTAACTGAAATTTGATAAAGCTATTCATTTGATATCGGCTTTGCCTTTGTCGCTAGACGCCGATAAATACCCAATTTACCTCAATAACAACCATTTCAACGACTTATTGCCATGGTAGTGCAATAGTGTATAACTGCTTTTACTAATATTCATTCGACAAAGCATATTTAAAAATTTATTTCATGATCGGTATAAGCAAAAATCTTTAGAAAGTTGTAGGAACTGTGTTTTTTATGAAACTTGCTGCACCCCAAGACGTACTGAAATATTTTTTATTTATAATTTATTTTATCTGCATAAAAAGACAAATTTTCAAAGCTATTACAAGTTTAAATTCACAATTTAATAGATATTTCTTTCTACCCTGATATTCTTGCTGGAATTACGCTTCAAGCAATCTAAAATATAGAAATGGAACAAAATATTAGTAACATTTAATTTTTGTACTTCGAAAGCCAATGGCTTGTGTATGTATGTACTTGCATATAAATGATCAAGTATATAAATAATCAAAAATAAATAATAAAAATTGTAAAAAGAAATCTTTTATTAACTAAATGCGACAGTATCCTGTGCGCTTGAGGATAAGAATGAAATTTTAGGTTCTTTTTGTTTATTCATAGATTATGCAATACCCTTAGTAAAAAAAAATTCTCTTTTAAATTTTTTTACGTTATTGCTTAGTTTGAAATTTCATTGCAAAATTGTTGCATTCCTGTTCTGTATATTGTGCTACATAAACATTTAAAATCATTTTGAATTTTCAGAATTTTGAAATCTGCAGCACTAGATGTTTTAAAATTAACATTTAAAAAATTATTTAACAGAATCACCCCTTAATATTTTTTAAATGATTAATAAGAATGTATATTTCTTTGAATTTACTATTAAAGAATGTTTCCAAAACATTTAAATATACTATTTTTTGAATTTAATGACTTTTCATGATGCTCCGATAGGTACGCATGAAAATAAATTCAACTGCGTAAATTATTTCTTCGATTTCTAACAACTTTAGAAAATATCTTTAACTATCAAAAATCAAGAAAACTAAAAAATATAAATTGATTGAATTCAAAGTTAAAATCCTTCCGTATTTAAGAGGAGGTATCCGAAATGAAAAAGTCGAAATACCTACAGTTCCACAGAATAAACTGAAAGTTTGAAATTAAGTTTATTGTTTCTGAACTATTTTGTAGCATTTGTCCATGTTTCTGCAGTTAAAGAATGTAAATAACTGCTCTAACGTCTTTACATTTTAGCTTTTTATTTATTAAGATAAGCTGAATATTTTCAAGAAGGATTTGTCTTAATGGTTCAATCATGAATCCATTTAATAATTAAAAGCCTCGTCGTTTATGTATCATTACATTGAATAGAAAAATTTCTTAAAACGTTTCAATTTATAAGTTTACAAAACCATTATTCTATGCCATGACTCATTTTCATAAAAGGATTGAGATATAAATCTTGAATTTTACATTTGTAAGATGGATTCAATAAAAACCGTATGTTTAATGTATTTGGACTGCAACTTATGTTGAATAAACATGAATCTTATTGAAAATTTCGCTAGCAGCTTTCAGAACTCGGCTTTTCAGACTAAAAATTAGTAATTAGGCACATAGATGAAGCTTGATTTGCGTCTTATTACGACAAGATCTATTTTAAACACATGAAGCATTCTGACCGGTTATATGCACATAAAAAATGGTAAAGTTCGCAAATTTGATCCTGCTCAGCTTGAGAGTTTATAAATTTGTTTTATCATTACTTACATAAACAAAGAGGAAAGGGAAATAATGCGTATAAATATCGGTTTTCATCGAATTAAATATAGGAGAAATCGATACAATGCTTGTGCTGGAAAGTATATCTAAACTTTCACTCATAAAACTGTTTTCATATTTCTTTTGAATTTGTAGAAGCAATGCAATCAGAAATGGATAATTTTAAGCGGTGTAAATTTCAAATAAATTTGGATAAATAGTTGAACCTAGATTTTTTATTTCGCTATTTATTTAAAATGTCTTCAGTGAATATAAATATTTGAGATGCTATCATTTAAAACATTCAATAAAATTTTCTGCATTTGAAAAATGGTATAAAATATTTAAGAAATGGTATATGATTAGATTTTCTGAAATTTAAGATTCATGTTAACATTTCGCTTAAAAATTTTGATTCAAGTATTCTTTTAATAAATATTAAGAAAAGGCAGTCACCGTTTAAGGATTACAAGAGTTTTTCACGCCTAATGCAGAAATTGGGCTCCTTCGGTTTTCATTTTTTATTGCCTAATTATGACACTATTCGTTTTTAGAATGAGCCTTAATTTTTTAATGAAATTTTAGTTTTTTCTGTATGTCTAAACTTTGTATTAAATTATAGCACTGTCGGATTATTTCAATTTTAGTTTGAGAAGCCCTTAAATGTTTGATTCATGCTAGGGATATTAAAGGAATATTATAAAATTACAAATTATTTTGTAATTACAATTCTGCATAAAGTGCTCAACCAAATTTTTGTCATATCATCATTTGCTAAACTTTTATGTTTTAACACAACTTGCTTGAAAACGTTTTGTAATGTGTTTATTGAATGAAAACCAAATTTTGTATTTTTTCCATATTAAAGAAATGATGGTAATCTTATAATAATATTTCAGAAAGCGAAGGAAGGTGAAACACCCAAGTCTAAGGTAAGTTAAATTGTTTTTTTATTCTTTGAGTGTCGATCACATGTTTGTAAATGCAAAGTTAGATGATGAATATATATCATTAGTTTACCTCAATCTATAAATTTTAATCCAAAAACTCAATTTTATCTTTAGTGCACAAAATAAATTGCACTCTTTCTAAATATTTCTAAAAATCTCTTAATGGAACTCTCAAAAACTACTAATGATTTATGAAAACAAACAATTGCTTAATAAAATATTGTAAAATAAAGTTGTTTTAAAATTTAACTTTCCCATTTATTATGTAATTTAACAGAAATTAATAAGAATTCTATTTAATTGCAAATTTATTCAACCCTTTTACTTTTATAACGGATTTCAAAAAGCAGTTGGTTTTTATTAATTTCACTTTCTTATATTTTACACTGATCGCAATCGTATCGATTTCATCTCTTTAGCTTACTTTAGATGGGGGCAATGCGATGCCTACAGTTTGTTCAATGTTTGTCCTCGATAATGTAGATCAAATCAAATCCTTTTCGGTTCAGAAGCAGTGTTATACAAACTTTTCAGAAGCATTTCGTGAGGATGGAATTAATCTGATTCGGTACTTTTGATGACTTTTGAAAAACTGAATGAGAAGCTATTTAACCCAATTGAGTCTTTAGAGGATTTTGAAAGTTTCAAACACTTCCCGATCAAAACTAACATTGAATAGAATTTAAAAACTTTCAAAGGTTTTGATATAGATTAAACATTTGTGCGAAAAAGCGGCATAGCAAAATGATTAGATTTTTTCCAGTACGCGAGCTTTCCTTTTTTTGCTATCGTTCATTTAATATAAAATGTATGACATAATTTTATTGTAATGATCTTGCCTTAATATTTATGTTCAAAACATTAATGCATTTTAATCTTGTAAAATATCTAATGAATGACAAAATGAACTCCTATAATGATGTGAAAGACGCAAGTTGATGTAGCTGATTGTACAAATCTAATTCAAATGGAGCCTGAAAGATTAAATTTAATGCTTCCGTCAAACATTTCCCTTGTATCTAAAGACTAGACATGATTTTAGCGCACCGTGGTCAAATGCATTTTTTGCATCATTAAACAAACCCAAAGCATTTAAGCATTCAGATAAATGCAAAATCTGCTTATGGCGATCTCCAACAGTGACCTTATTCCTGTTCAAACACGGGGAATCAGAATTAGAGGGATTCGAATCAATGAACATCCCAAAAGTAAGACGCGATTTCTTACAGATATCATTGTTAAAATGTGCATCCATAATTTATAAGAAATTGATGACTTACATTTTAACTACAAGCTTTTGATTAGAGACGTTTTAACCACGCACTTATGCTTGTGGATAAAAACTCATTCAAATGCGATTCTTCGAAAAAAATGTCATATACCCCATTAAATATATTTTAGCATTATCAAGTCCAATTATCCAAAATTATAAACTAAGGTAACTACCGTTGTCGCATAAATTTATCGATCTTGGTAAATTAAGATTTTTATCTTTGTAAAGTAGGATTTAGTTACCTATAGCTAAAAGGATTCCCTATTGTTCACTACTTCAGTCACACTCGTGAATTATCATTTGAAAATGATGAAGAAATAATATAATTTATTTCAGCCAATTTGTTTTTAACTACATTTGCATGCATTATCTCAATATATTCAAAAACTATAATATGATTTCTTTTGAATTTAGGGTGGTAAAACAGGAGCCCAACAGGAGGGTAAATATCTAAACATGAATTTATATATTTTTGAATTTTAAACCAATTTAAATTATTATTTTTCTAATTGCGTTTTTTATTTACAGCTGGTCCACCTCCTGTCCCAGCTTCAGTAAGTATATTTTTTCCTCCATTAAATATTATGACTTCAGTATTGCTTGCTTAATTTTCACTCATTTTGAACAGTACCGTCATTTGGCCCCTTCTAAACAGAATTTTAATAATTTATCATCATGCTAAAGATTTCAAACATTCAAATAAAAACTGAGTTAAGCTTGACCTTCACTTGCTTACACTTTTATCCTTATAAAAAAAAAATTACATTATTTGCTGTAAGAGTGGTTGCTCAAAAGGTATATTTTTGCATGGTGTCAAATTCCCTATCAATTTTAATTCCTTTAAACCCTTTTATTTCAACAAGAAACAAATTTCAAGCTTTCGGGTTCTCTAAAAAAGAAACTAAATTTTTAATGAATTGTCAATAATGCTTATGTAGCATATTTGGTTATTTTGTAAAATCTGTATTTCCTCCTATTTACTTTTTTACTTTGCAATTTGAATTGAAGTAGCATTACAAATAAACCATTAATTGTGGCATAGTTTTTTACGTTTGAATATTTCGGAGAATTAAATTTGAAATTGCTAGAATCAAATGGAATGGGCTTCTAGATGATAATATTCCGTAGCACAGAGGTCAAGTCCGATAAAAACATTTATCACCATATCTCTTTGAAGGACATTCAATAAACACAAGATAAAATAAATCACTGCAAATAAGTGTTTTTAAGTAATTTAAACTTACCTGTTTTAAAGAATTTTCTGAATAACTGTAGGGCGAAAATGCTCCTCATGAATCTTTGTTTTAAAGCGTATTATACATATCTCACTTGCCTCGACTTGCCCACCAATGTATGCACCAATTCATATGTAAAGCATTTTTTCAAAATGTTTTTTAAAGATATTACGCCATGTTTCTTCTTCGACTCATTACAATGGCACTCGGCTATTATTGTTGAGGATTGAAATGGGGCGAAAATAAAACAAAATATGAATATTACGATATGCGCAATTATTTCACTTGCATACCTTTAAACTCTCCTCCGTTTTATCAAATTGCTCCAAAAAATATTTCCTTTTTGTTCAGGTCTTCTTGAAGCTGCAGGAAGAAAATGAAAAGTATAGGAAGGAGCTTCTGGCAGCGCGAGCGGCCCTACGAGAGGCAGAGGAGGATCGCACAGAGTTGCACCGCCGTTTGACAGACACAGAAGCTCTCCTTGAGGCAGAAATGGCAGTAAGTGTATTTCTTGCATCTGAGCTTGCGAAACAGTAAATAAACTTTTATTAATGTTTAAAAGGTTCAGATACCATGGTAACCTAGATGCTAAATCCCTTCTATGGAATTAATCATCCATATATATCTATATATAATATATATTTTAATATAAGAACTTCTTTGGAAAGTCTATACATCATGTCTTTAATTTTATTTAAAACCTTATGTATAATCAACATTCCGCATTTGAAAGTAGTTGAAATTTTGAAAAAAGAATTAAATCGCGTGTAAGAATGCTCTTAAGCAAAATGCTATATTGAAACTTCAGCATTAAAAAATGTCGAACGGTTTTTTTTAAAAAAAATTTAAATTTTACTACCTCAAATTTTCAATTTTATTAAATCACAGTCAAGGAGTGTTGGAAAACTAAATGAAACATTTTACTAATCAAACATCACTATCAAAAGAATCCGGTGTTTTAAGAAAAACCCTGCACTGACGATTAGTAGCTTTGATTTTTATAAAATGAGCTGTCAAGCATTGTCTGTCCAAATTAATATGAAAGAAATTTGCGATTTCAGACTCGGTGCTTTGAACTGTCGATATCAGTACGACAATCGTATAGTATTCTTCGTTAAAAGCCGAATATTAAGACATCCAGTTACGATTCTCAGCTGCAAATGGAATCCACACAACCTTAGAATGAGGTTTTAAGTCAAACTTTGAACAGCAGGTTAAACGGCACGCAAATGACGTTAATTTTTCCGTATAAACCATGACGCATTAAAAACAAGTTGTATTCAGTTAATATTGACAGTTTTCTTTGCCACAATTTTATTGGTTTCCGTAAGAAAACTGAAAAGATTAAGTCAAACATCCAAAAAAATGTGGGAAAAGAGAGCAATGTCGAAGCGATTTTTAGTGTCCTATGTTATAAGGGTCTTGTATATATATAATATTAAGATCGAATCAAGTCAATCAGTTGTTAGTATATTTGGATACCTCTGCGTGGTTGGCAAGAATATTTGACCACTTGAAGATGTCAGTTATGTCAGGAACTATCCAAATTCCTTGGTTTTCTCAAATTGCATAGCTCCCCTTAACTGTTGGTTTTAGAAACAAAAGAATTTCGCTTTAAGGCTTTTAAGCAAATTTCCTTCAAATACTAGATTTGCCTGAATACAAACAGTTACCCTCAGTGTGAGGGGAAACTGTTAGTATTCAGGCTAGTATTAGCAATTACCTCTCATGAGTATCTCTTAAAATATATTTAATAGATTGAGCCATAGACCCTGGGATTTAATACAATGTTTATGGGATGAATATCTGTAAATTGCATAATACAAAACTCGTCGTTCCAAACCTATTAAAGGGCTTAAATAACGCCAAATAAAAGCTACTTCTAGGAAAACATATGTTGGAATTGGTTTGGATAATCACAAGTTCAGTTTTGAAGAGTTATTTTTGATTTTAATAAATGCTACCATAAATTGCAAAGATTTTTTTTTCAACCTCAGAATATATTGCGATATATATTCTGATATATATCTGAAATGATTGAAAACCCTTTTTTTATCATTTTTATGGGATTCAGGATTGTAAAACAAAAAAAATTGCAGAGCCAAATTATTTAATTCTTCGTTTACATTTACCTAATTACATCGACATACAGTTGCAAACGTCTTGTGTCAGAAAGCTTGCTAGTTCTTTGATCTTCATTTTAAATTTCAAAAAGATCTCTGAAGCAAATTTCATTTTCGAATACTCTTATATAAACGGTTAAAGTAGGTGAGGCAGTAATAGTCTTATTGTTGAATGGCAACAGTCAAAACTAAGGTTTCACATATGATAGTATCGATCACTTCCAGGGTCACTTACTCGAGGAAGGTTTCTACAGTTGCGCCTGATTCAAAGTTTCGCCATTTAATTAAACAAAATGTTATTAGAAAAGGTTTGAAGAGTGCAGAATTCCATAAAGACAAATACTACTAGTGAATAAAGAATAATAGTCCTTAAAATTTATTTAATCTTTTCTAAATGGATTATCCCTGAATTTCTAAATGAATAAGAAAAAATGGATAATTTCCCGATCAATCTCAGGGAAGCGTCCTCAGTGTTACACTTTTTATCGTTCATTTTAGCCAGGTTCTTAATAATTTGTCACCTACTGTTCATGGAAGTCTCTATGTTGACGATTTGCAGATTTCCTGCGAAGGTAGTAACATGCGTTTAATAGAAAGACAGCTGCAGAATGCAATTGACAAGCTACTACGTATGTGTGATAATAATGGGTACACTATTTCTCCTGAAAAGTCGGTGTGTACACTTTTGTAGGAAACGAGGCATTCATTTAGATCCATATGTTCATGTTCGCAATATCCCTATTCCAATAGTACCTGAAATACGTTTCCTAGGAGTTATTTTTGATCAAAAACTCACCTTTCTCTCTCATACTTTACATTTACGTAAGAAATGTGAAAAATCTTTGAATATCCTAAAAGTACTCTCCAAAACTTCTTGGGGGGGGCAGATAGAACCTCTCTTCTCCGTATCTACGAGGCAGTCATTCTTTCCCGTTTGGATTATGGATGCATGGTGTATGGTTCTGCTCGTTCATCTGTTTTACGACGATTGGATACCGTCCACCATTCTGCCTTGCGAATATGTTCAGGAGATTTTCGTACTTCACCCATAGAAAGTCTTTATAATGTATGTCACCAGCTACCGTTGCATCTTAGACGTAAGAAAGTTTCATCCTTATATTTTTTAAGAGTAATTTCTGTTCCTAATCATCCCATAAGTCAAATAAAACTTCCAGTTAGTCTTCGCAGACTCTATGTTGCCCGCATTTATCACATTTTGCCTTTCATCGAGAGAGTTAAAGAATTTCTGCACGAGTCGGAACTTGCTGATGTTTCTATCAAGTCAGCCGATTTGTCGTTCTTCCCTCCTTGGGATGTGCCTCAGGTTTCCTTTTTTGAATCCCTTCATTGGATTTGATAAATCCACAACAGCGTCAGTAGTATTCAAGCAGCTGTTCCTATATCATCGTTGTCAATATTCAACTTTCACACCAATTTTTACAGACGGCTCGAAGTCGGATGGTTATGTCGGTTGTGGCATTATTATTCCAACCAAGACGGTGAGCTATCGTTTACATAATTATAGTTCTATATTTACTGCTGAGTTGTTGGCGATTCTTTGTGCGCTTCGGGAAATCTCCTCTTCTATTCAACGCAATTTTATTATATACACAGATATAGCATGAGTGCCTTAGAAGCACTATGCCATTATGAAAATCGGTTACATTCATTTGCCCTAGAAATACTGACTTTTCTGCACTCTCTCAGGAATAAAGGATTTAACATACTTTTTAGTTTATTTCCAAGTCATGTGGGAATATATGGTAATGAAGCGGCTGATGATGCAGCTAAAACGGCTACTTCTCTTTTGTCACAAGAATTGTCATATGGCGATGCAAAGAGAGCATTAATTAGATATATTTTTTCAATTTGGCAGCGGAGTTGGGAATTGCAGACCCATAATAAATTGTATTCCATCAAACCTTTCATTGGATTGTGGCCAGTCCTCCCTATAAGAGTTCGATGTCAAATTGACTCGACTCCGTATAGGACATACACGTTTCACACATAAGCACCTCATTTTTGGAGAAAGCGCACCCGTATGTTCCACTTGTCATACCAATGTTACTGTTAACCATGTTTTGATCGAGTGTCCTTCTTTTAATTCCCATCGCCAAATTTATTTTAATTCCTTATCTGTTACCTTGCGTGACTTGATGGATGAAACATACCATCCAAATCTTTTTAATTACTTGAAAGCCATTAGTTTTTTACAATATATTTGATAACATTTGCTCTTTGCTTACATTGGAAATTTTCGAGCAACTTTCTCAATTTTATCTGTCTTACGCTAAAATCGTTTTCTTTTAATACTCATGTGTTCGATACGTTTCACATGGTTTCAATAACTTACGTCTTCTTTTAAAATCGTGTTGTTTTAAATTACTGTTCTAATTTTACCATATGCTTGGCGCAGTTTGGCCAGGTGTGGCTCTTGCGCCAATAAACCACACACAACCAACCAACCCGATCAATCTCGTCACTAAAAGTGGCTAGTTATTAATATTTGATGCATATTTTGCAATATCTTATGAGAGTAACAGCACCAATTCAAAAATAAGTAAAAGATTTTATACATTTCTTGTATGTGTTCTAATTTTTATACACAATGTTGTGTGTAAAAGTGGTACATACGGTACTACATAGAATATATACAGGGTGAGACAGAGAAACTCACTTATTTGAAAAAACTCCCGAGTGATGAGTTGAGGGGATAGAGGGGTGATATGGGGTGCTACTGGAGGGGAAAGTCTCCAAGTTTGTTTCAATCTAGTCAGCTGCCATCAGGCTCTAGTCTAGAGAGCAGTGTATCTTTTCCAATGGTAGCTCACTTGATGCTACGCAACGTGCCTTCCACGCTCGCTTTGAAATTCCTCCTCAGACGCTTTCCTGGCCATAATTCGATTCCTTCGTGGGTTAACTCATTTCGGGAGTGTCATTAAAACCAGAAATGGACATCAACGGACAATAGGAAATCCTGATATTATCGAAAGAGTGAGGCAGTTCTGAGTTCTCACATGCTCTTGGCTTGCAAACACGCAGCTGTTCTGGGAATTTCTGACTCTAATTTTTGACGAATTCTCCATCAAGACATTCAATTTCATACCTATAATTGGCTGCTATGCAAGAATAACTGAACGCAATTTTGTTGTCGGTCAAAATGCATCTGAAATGCTGTTGGACAACCTGCCTGAAGATGCGGTCGTTTTTTTTCAGTGACGAGGATCACTTTAAAATCCCTGGTTTATGTCGATCGATCAGACAATAGCTTCCCTCAAGAACAACATTCGCGACGCCATTGAAAACATACCGATTGATATGCTGCAAAGAGTGGACACGAACTTCAAAAGTTGACTTAAGCGGTGTATGGGCAAAGGGGGTCGCCATTTAACCGATGACATTTTTATAACTGTATGAAACAAAATTGGGATGTTGTATTCTCAAATAAAAATAGTATTAAACATTAATCGAAGTACTTTTTGTTTTTATTAACCTTTCAAATAAGTTTTTCTGGCGCACCCTGTATAACGATATGGAAACTGAATTTGCTTTCAATATTTCATATTAATAGAATTGCACATATATTAAAGAATTCGAATGAAATGCGGAACTTGTGTTCTTAAACACATAAAATGATCAATTATTTCATGTTTATACATCTCACTATTGAGGAAGACGGCAAGCGATTTAATGTTTTCGATAAATTCGTTTGGGGCCACTAACTCGCAAAAATTTTTTTCATACTATGTTGAATTTTTTAAAAAACAATGGCGTTTACTAAGATTATTCTTTAAATTGAATTTGGTAAATATATGTAATTGTTGGCACCATCGTTTCGCACACAGGCACATTTGGCTTTTCTGCCATTTAATCTCAAATACCTTCCAATTTCTTAAGATACCCTTTCAATATCTCAAGTTTCGTCTTCAATAACTTTACAATTTAAAAGTGGGGTTCAGAAGTTTTTCGTAATTCTTTTCGGTGCTTTTGTTAATAACTGATCTTTGTCTTAGTTTAATTTTTTTAACTTCAAATGTCCATTTTGTGTTTCTAATTGTTAAAATTATTATCTACGGGCATTTTTACTCTTAATTTTGTTTCGTATACTATGAATTTTTTGTAAGCAATCCCAATTTATCTTTAAAAGCTGCTTAAAATTTCAATCACTTTAGCTGGTTTACGCAATTTTATCTAGCATTTTAGCGCTTTTAAATTTCTTGCAACTACTTAGCGTATGTCTTTTTTACTAGATTTTTTGAGGTTGAGCTTGCTGTCGTATATAATACTTAGCTTCAAAAAGAAATTGCTTAGAGATCAGGTGAAAGAGTGCTTTAGGAAGATCGGTTTCAGAAATAATATTCATTGTTAAATTTTATAAAAATTTAACTATAAAATAATTAAATTCGTTCTTTGACAATTATAATCCTTCGGGCATCAGGCCTTTTCATTCGGTTCACTCAAACATTCTGCACAGAAAATTTGATCAAATAATATTGGGTACAAAAGGGGTTACTACTGAGCCACGAATCATCTGTATCTATATTAATAATAAAGTGTGTGCATCGGCGCTCTAAAGGTCATCACGTTTGATCTACAACTACTAAACTTGGTACATATTAATTATGTACCAAATTTAGTAGTTGCATGTACCTTGAAGGATTTGAATATATACCTCTGAGCGATTTTTTGGAAACTTAATTAGATTTTATTTTTTGCATTTACTTCAGTGATTATTATCGCACAAAAAGAAATTTACTGTTTGACCCTCCAAGCGGTAAAGTGTTTTTGGGAAAAAGAGCTCCACTCCGAGACAGGCGGAACCGTGTTTTTTCGATCTGTTTAGTTTGAGACGTGCGCAAACGGTTTTTCCTATTTTCAATTGAACCATCGAAAATAGCGACGACACGTTTTTTCGTATGTGTCCTCCATTAATGACATTTTCGGTAGTGATCGATTACTTTATGATAAGACTATCAGGTGGAAGACTATCAGCACTTAGCGCTCATAAACTCCTTATTAAAATGGTTTTAGTAGGAAGTATTTCATGTGGGTTTTGGAACATTGAGGGAAAAAATCTTCTCAGTAAATTTTACTTATCAAAATAATAATTTAAGAGCTCATTGATTAATAAACCAAAATATTTCTGAACATCTTTTTCTTAAAATGTTGCTATTAAACTATTTTTGCTCAAAATTTACAACATGAATAAGTTGGTAAACTTTCTGATAAGAAATCAAGACTGACTGTTAAATTTTGATTTTTGTTGTAAAAAAGTTATAATTTTCTTATTTTTAAAAATACGACATAAGGTCTTGCAAGGAGTTCCGTGTTTTAATTTAATTATTTGTGTTTAAATTATTTTTTCTTGTTTTATTTAATTTAATGCACTGTAATATAAATTTATATTACAGCTTCTGAATTGAAAATTATAATACATTTATATTACAGCCATACTGTTAAATTGTTTTTTTTTTTGTTTTTTTTTTGCAAATTACAAGAAGCAAAAATCGCCAAAAAAATTAACTACTCAAACCGCCAGTCCTAGGTTTATAAAATTTGGTTCAATTTGGTTTTTTAATTATTTTTTGACCAATAAATATTCAATAAGGAAATTCTTTTTCAAAACTATTAATTTTTTTATTTATTAAATCTTAATTTAAATTTATTCAATCGAAAGAGTTTATTCGCTATTGTTGTCACATTAAAATGCAAAAGATTAACTTTTCAAAGACAAAGAGTTCATTTTCCGGACGATTTTACTCCAGATTTTGTAAACAATTCGAAAATAATTTTAGAGATAACTTGTAACAATTCATTTTTATTCAAATGAAATTGAAATAAACTTTGTTGTTTTACCATAACGTTCCGTCATTACTTTTTTCACGTAGGGAAAAAAGTTTTTTTAAACAGTAATTTCAGTTCATTGTTTAAGAACTTTTTTCATGGTTTATTTAAATAGCATGATGTACGCTTTAAATAGTATGATGTTTCACATGATATACTGTAATTGATCAAATCGAGACTAACGATATCATCAAAACTTTGATGAATGGAAGAGTATATTAATCAACACTTTTTAAAAAATTAGGAAAATATTTGAAAAATGTGACATATGTGATACTTCATATACATTGCAAATAATCCCGATTCCCAATAATAATTCTCGAAAACTATTTAAATATTTCTGCATTTCAAGTGATGTCATACTAACAGCATCAAAATATTTGTAAAGATTAAATTTGAAAAGAAAAAAAATCTTACGTTTTAGCAACTCCTTCTGGAGAATCATGAAGAAATAGGAATCGTGAGCAAAATGATTATAATTGAATGAAAAATGGCTTTAAAATAGAAATAAAATGTTCAACGCAAATAAAGTTTTTACTACTTTGTGAAATTTAGGTTTTATACCCTATTCTGTTCGCGATTAATGTACTGTATTATATAATTAATCATTGTACTACTTCTGCATTCAGTACGTCATTAATATAACACTCAAATAAGCAGAAGATTTTAGAACAATATATAAATTTCACAAAGGGTATAAATATGAGGAAATTATTCTCAAATATATACTTCAGGTTCTTCAAGATCAGATTCTTTGAATTAGAAAAGCATTGAAAAATTTACAAGGAGAATCAACCCAAAACTTTCTGTTGAAAATTGGTAAACTTAATTTTGAATTTTGCTTAGTTGCACAAACATTCATGCTATCATTCTCAATAGCATTAATTTCTGTTTATATTATGTTTTGCCTAGATGTCATTGAGGAATATGGCAGAAACAAAATCATTTAGTTTGAAAAATTCGATTCATGCGCTTACACATTCTGGCATTCACTTTTTTAAAAAACATCTTCCTGTCTGTTAAATTTGATATTTTCAAAAAAAAAAAAAAATTGCAAGACATTTTTAAAGCATCGATTTTTTTGTTAAAAGTTAATTTTGTTTTTAAATCAAATGTGTTAAAACCGACAAAGAACTTTTTATTCAAAAGAGGCAAAAATATTTTAAGATGGAAAGTTTTTAATAAGTTAATTTAAAAATCATAATTTATTATTTTTGCAAAAGCTTATTGGTTTATTTCATGCAAATATTTAGATAACTAAATCTAAGACAATTACATATAAAATAAGGAAAACTATTGTTGATGAAATGCAATTGATCTCTTCGTATCTCACTAAAAATTGATTTCATTAGTTTGAAATTTTCAAAAGAATTAGTGAATTTCTGTTTTGCTTCCAATTCCTTTTGAAAATTGTTATTAAATTTTGAGTTAAAAACTGAAAGATCCTATTATTAAATGTAAGAACGTCCATAAGTGATATTTTCAAACATTTATATTAATTTCAAAAGCTTGAATATGTAGCTTTGAAATGTTGATCCAAGAATTATCGAAGCATATGCTCCTCTGTGAAAGAGCAATGACCTTAATTAGTGAGATATCAAAATTAAGATTTAAATTTTTCACTCGTTAGTGTAAAAAATATCTTAAATTCCGTCTCTAAAAATAAATGTAAGAAACACAAATCTTGAAATTTATATGCGTTCATTAAAAAAATAGTTATTTCCATTAAATATTTTTTCAGAAAAAGTGTAAATGTGTAGCATGATTTTAGCACGTTTATATTTCTAAATGCTTTTCTTTGTTCTTGTATAATTTTAATAACACAATTTACAGAACAAATGCTTTTGTAAAAATGTCGGAAGAAATAAGCAGTTTATTTTATAAGTGGCCTACCTCCATTCATCTTCAAAGCCAGATATTTAATGGTTTGCGTTCAATGAATTTAAAAATATATGCAGAAAATACTAATGGCTCATACTCCTTAAGAGTATCTTAAATTTATGGTTCCAATTAAAATTTTGACAATTAAGTGAATGTGTGTTTTCTTATCAAGAATAGAGTTAGGGCACTCTTAAAATTTAAAACCAGATTCATTATAAAATTTGAAGGTGCCCAAATATATACAAAATAATTTAAGATGTTTCTAATTGAAAAAAAATCAATACTGAATTTATTTTAAATATTTTTAATACACTTCGGAAACATAATTTATGCGATTCAAAACATTTTTTTTTATCATAGAACATACAAAATTGCAAACATAAATTTATAACAAAACTATTTACTATTCATCTGCATTTTGCGCATGTGAAAGGAATTTGAAGAAATCATGATGATCAGGTAGTATATATCGCAATAGCTCAATGCTCTTGTATTTTGCTGTTGTAATTTGTTTGATAATTGGTGTCAATACAATATTTTTGTATTTTCTTGGTCTACCTCGACGTGCTAATAAATTTATGACTTTAAAAATTTTCATTCTTATTCATTGATGTCATACAGAAAATTTTATGCGGTTCATTTCTGACAAAACGTATCCAATTTTTTCTTTTATTCATCCTTCTTCGATGCTTTAATTAAGTAGCATTTTTGGCATGTATCTTTGCGAGGTTGGGGTAAATATAAATCAATCTTTTTTAAATCTTTTTGTATAAAGCCCACTCATTTACGGCTTTTATTACCTTTTCCTCAGTGAAGCTCGCATAAATTAAGCATTTTAATGTGAAGTACAACAGGATGGAGATATCTTCTATTAAGACTATGATATCTGGTATAATGGATTGAAATTTGGGAGAACTTTAAATGATTTTGAACGTGCTTTTTTTCCTCAGATAATTGTCTTGATGATCCAGCCATCACCCTTAGTAAATCATTGCTTACATTTGCCGAGTTTAATACTTGTTTTAAGCGTCCTTCGCTTGCTTTAAAAGTATACAAAAAGAATTTTCAACAATCGGAAATTTTCCGATTTGGAGTTCAAGAAATATCTGAAACTCCAATCTTTAAAGAACCTTTTCCGGTTATTGAGCGTTTTCATTCCACAATTTTGTGATCGACAACTTCTTGAAGTAATACATTTTGTTTTTTAAAATCTCCCAAACCCTAAAACTTCTCAAATATTTTTTCTTCGTTGTAATTTTTTGTGCCAAGCATTCCGACAACAGCAATCTTCATTTTCTGAAGTTTTTTCAGGAACTATATTTCCAGTTTGAGTTCAATATATTTACCTGAATTCCGTTTAATCTTTTGCACTTTTTGGATGTATGAAACATCAATCTTTTCTCTATAGTTATTAGGATCATCATCTCTGAAGACGAAGATTGTTCTATAATTCTGCTTATTTTTCGAGTTTTTTAAAAATCATTGATTACTATTTCTTTACTATCTGAACTAAATGCTCTTGTTCCCTAGGGTGATATATTTTCTATAATTTAATATTAAATTTCAAGTTTTATATTAATTAAAAGTACGGGTAATTCAACTAATGCAATTGTCCAGAATAATGAGGTTAACTTGTAAATACTACTTAATTGAAATTCCCTTCTTTCCAACATTACCAATAGTAAATATCTTGATGCAGGTATAAACGGAGTTAGGCTACTTTCAAACTCCAGGGTTCAGTTATTGAACTAATTATGAAAATCTATGTGTCAAAAATTCATCGTATTTGCTCGGAATGTAAGCAATCTGAAATGTTTTATGTTTTTAGCTGTGGGGACCTGGCAATTTTCGTTCACGAACGACAGTATGAATCTTGGTAATTTTATGCATGCACCCCATACAGATAAGAAGACGTATGTTTCTGGTTATGTCCTCAAAAGAATGAGAAAGCCCGGGTGGTGTAATCTCACTTAAGACTGGTAGTTGACCTTGGATGGATTACATGGTGTTTAGCTCTATTTTTATCAGTACAAGTTTTGGACACTGGTCTAACATAAAGGAAGTGCTTCAGGGCTGCTAAATGTGTTCAACGCATAGAATCAGTGTGCGATTTTTTTTCAGCTTGGGCATACAATTTTTTTTGTTAGAGATTTTAGGCAGTTTTAATTTTAAGATTTGGAAATCATTTACGACTTTGCTGATATACTAAATTTTGTCTTTTGTTTTAATAATAATTTTTTAAAAAAATCTTAAATTATTTATTCTACAATACGGTCATAAAATGAATTACGTCAAATATTTTTTTACTTTTTATTTTCGTATGCTCTTTTATTTTTACCTTTAAGATGCCATTTAAAAATATATATATATTTCTTTAAGATATTATAAAAAGAAATTTTGCTTAAATGACGAGTATTGCTCTCATAATGAATTATTTACTATGTAAAAAAAACCGCCAATTATATCACAACTAACTCAATTATATCACAACTAACGCAATTGTCCAGAAAAATGAGGTTAACTTGTAAATACTACTTAATTGAAATTCCCTTCATTACTACACAAAGGAGTAGACGAACAAATTCGCTTCTAAGGACAAATAATAAGCTCTGATAATATTTAATAGCTATCTTATTAAGCAACTACTTCTTTCAAATGAATCTCCTTTTTTAATTTTGTGTTATCTTGATTTCTAAAAAAAAAATCTCGGTCAAAGATTTTTTTAGAACTCGGACATTAGACTGGTTTTGTAAATTACAAAATGTGGTGTTTAATTTTTGTTGCTAACCAATAAAAACAACCTTCATTAATTGTAATATAGGCAGCAGATGTAAAATAAGTAAGTTTAAATAAAATGGGAAAAAAATAGTTTTTCTCTTATATTGTATTATTTTAACAACATAATTATTATGGGCTGAATATGCAAACACGGAATAAGCTTTGTATGTCTCTTTAAATAATGCAACATCACTATCTTCCTTTCCAAACATCTCAAACCTATTTATATATTTTTTTTTAACTTAGCCTTTATATGAGCAATTTGTTTTCATATTAAATGTTATAAATATTTACATAGCGAAACTTTTAAATGCGGGCCATCTGGTATTCAAATGTTTTTAAATTCAAAAATTGCGCAATTTTTTTAAAAAAAATTTCCATTATTTTATAATTTTTTAAAACTCTTATAGAATTCCCCACCCCAAAAGGAAAATTATCTTTATATATAAAGTCTTGTTCTGAGCAATGCCCAATATTGAGCCATTGAAATTAGGAGCATGAAATTTGGGAAGTTATTTTTTAAGCGTTGGAGGTAAACTGAAAACGGATTTTTCCAACTTTGAATTCAAAATTTAATTTTAAAAAGTAGGATTTTATTGTTTTTATTAAACATCAAAGCATATTATCTTATAAAAATATTTTAACACCGTTTCTAAGGTTAAAAAAAGAGTAGCATTTAAATAATAAAAAAAAAATGTTTGGTTGAATTATTTTAAAATTTCTATGAAATAAGTGTACAATTTATAACAAATATTTTTTATGATGAAATTCAAAATGATATTGCTTTTTCGTATAATTAAATCGCATTTTTTTGCAACTGTTAAAATAGTTATAAAAGCAATTGCTTTTATTCTTGTTATTTGCATAAATTGCTTTTGTTATTTCTTAAAATCTTTTTACTTGATAAATTTTGTTAAATTTCAAAGCAATCCAATATATTGTCTCACTCTGGCTCCAAAAAAATCTTCATAAAAAAAAAAGAATGCTTCAATTGGCATTTTTAATTTCTGAATTTAAAAAAAAATTAGAGAACATATTGCAATCGTTAAAAAAATTCGAACTCGTGATTTTAATGAATCTTCGTTTTAAGCTTCCTTCAATTCAAAAACCCTTTCAAAAAATGCCTGGCTATGAGAAAAGTAACGCAGAATCATTTTGAGCGAGATTGATGAAATTTGGTATACAGTTCTTCTCACCAAACTTGTGGATTTCGATCAAATTTTTTCCAACATCCGTGTAGATTAGTTCCGCTTATCTGACTATTTCGTATTAGCATGGTAATTACAAAATGAAGATTCGTTTAATATGGTACACAGATTTAGTATCAATTGTATAAACATTTGTCCAATTTTTTGCGAAATCCAACAAGGGTTTCACCGCATATCGGTCTATACTTTAAGAAATACGTAAACGCGATAACTGAAAAATAACTAATTTAACAAAAATGTATCAAACTTGGTATGTAATTTTGACTAAAGTGTAGTGTAGTGTAGTGTATAGCGTTTAAGTGTAAATTGAGTCAAATTTTTGTTTTAATCATGTAGGAAGAATGCATGTAAAACCAAACTTTGCATTACGGATATTTGCCAAAGACTTTTTACAATAGAATAGGTAAAAATATTCAATTTATAGTGTTAAAATTCCGTTACTATTGTAGGTCAATGCCACAATAGTTACAAAATGCGAGAAATTTTTGAGCAGATGGTGTGATTGATACTTTACTACTGTTTAGAAATGTGTCTGTAAGACGACTTCTTTTTAGTATGATCATTTGCGAATGCTGCTATTTTCTGTTGAAAAGGATTTTAAAAAATCATTTAGTACTTGGCATTTTTTTGTCATCAATTTCATGGCAGTTTTGTCATCCTTAAGTGAGTTTTAGTATACAGCTTTATAAGATTACAAATAAATTACTTAATAGAACGAGTACTACTTTGAATGAATATTTAATACTCTTTCCATCCTAGTCAAGTTTTAAAGCAATAATTGTTATTTCTATAAGAATCAAATATAAAACTTGTGGTCATACTTAAAATATATTATCAACGTTTGTGCTTCTTTATTACTGTCGGCATTTTCAGAAATATATTTACATTTTATTTTAATTTTAAGAAATGTTGGAGAATTTCACAAATTTTTGTTGTTAATCATACATTTTTTTTTCATTTTTATAATTTCTATGCGTTTGTCAAATCCGAAAAGGTACAAGTTTACAATAGATGATCTGTAGATACAAAAATAAATATTAAAACTTAATAAATAAAGGTTTAAATTTTTTTTCAGACAAACTATGCATTGTTGTAAAACAGAAAAAATCTATGAATATAAATTATGCAATTTACATATGCATATACAAAGGTGCTTAAAAGTATTTAATTTTTGCAGCAGATTGCCATCAGACCCCCTGAAAGGCAAGAACAACCTTTTACTTATCATATTATAAATTATTAAATAATAATTTGAGGTATAATTTTCCTACTAAAGAGTGAACATAGAGGCAAGTATAGGAATAAATGTATAGGAATAAATGCCCTTAAACAATAAAAATCTAATTAAATTTGCGCTAGTATAAAACAGGGATATCAGTATTCCAAAAGCCCGAGGACTGAGTCAATCCTGCTCCTTATTAAGTAGACATGACTATTGACATATATTCTAGGAAGTAAAAATAAAAGCTGAATAAATAAAAATATGACTGAACGTTAAGTTATGTTTTTTTTTTTAAATTTATTGAAAAATATTATGATGTATCTGGAAATACAAAATGCTTTTATACTTGGTAAAAAGTGGTGAACTTAATAGTTTTGTGGAATTATATAAACGTAATTTAGTTATTTCAACAGTATGGAGTTTCAAACTTGAAAGGCATTTCATAATAATATATAAAATGAAAACTGACCTTATAAACGCCTCTAAAAAGCTTTAAAAAATCATTAAATAACTCTGTAATCTCAGACATTGTATGACAGAGAAATGATCAAAATTACAAAGCATGTTGCTTCATTCCGTGAGAGGGAAAGAATCATTAGTCTATGAATTTGCACAATCTCTGTTTTATGTGTATCATCTTCTCGGAACAAGCTATTTATGGCAAAATAACAGCGCATGCCTCGAGAATTAAGGTAGAAGTCCCCTTTCTCTACGACACTCAATACAACCGGAGATTTTCGGTTTCTCCTGTGATGTTGCGAGCCAAAACCAATGCATCAGTTCGTTCTTGAACTAAAAAGCGTAGTTCTTTCGTTCAAAGAGTCCTAACCGGTCTTTCGCGAACGAACCATTCGTTTAAGGCCAAGTTGGTGGACGAACGAATTTGAACCGGAACTTTGAAATGAAAGTTTTAGTATCACTATATTGCTAGTACAAAAAAAAATGTTAAGTGAAGATGGGGGTAGGGGCGGAGTGGTCGATCGGTAAGATAAAATTGCCTATAGATTACAAGCCAGTCTTCCCACTGGGTAATTGGAACCTCGCTGCTGAGAAGGAGTGATAAATAATCTGGGTTTTTTTTTTTTTGTTTATGGACATACTTGTGTGAAGCTGATTTTATATATATTTTGGAATCTTTTGATTGAAAGAATTTTTGTAAAGTTTTAAGAAGACACTCTTGGAGACATACTCGGTTAAAACTATTAATTTTAGCAAGCCCATTTAACACTAGCACACTTTGTTCAATTTTGTCTAATTTACAATAAAGGACTACATTGCTGCCCTAAAATTCAGTTTTCATTGCTTCATTCATAAGTTGATCATGGTTTCCTCCCATTGTTCAAAGAATGTTTTTCTTTAATAGTTATGTAGTTTTATGGGCCTACAAAAATGGAGTTAAAATATTAAATTGAGTCGAAGATACACTTTTAAATAGTCTTTTTGAAAGATTCATTGGAAACTACTACTATCGGTATACTTGATTTCTTTATTGTATTGGTTATTATAGATGCTTGGAATTTTTAATATCTTCAGCTTCTTGCACCTATCTCTCAATGGCATCTCGTATTTCTTTGTATACATTTTATTCAGTTGAGGAATGAATTTTTTTTATAAGAATCTTGTATATTTTGCAGTTATCTAATATAACCAAATAGAATTTTACTTAAGTATGGATGAAATTTCGTCAAAACCTTAATGATATAATAATTTTAGATCATAAAAAATATTTTAATGGGTTCTTAATTTTTAAAAAATATTTTTTTCATTATGCGAAGTGAAGTATATATTCCCAAAACTTGAAATTTCTTTGTTTTAATTAATCCAAATGCGTAACATATTTTCATAAAAGCTTGCGCATAAAACTTAGGATTTTATTATTTTGGTGGTGAAAGGGTTCATAAATTCTTCTCAAAAGGAAAAATATCTTTCCGCTGTATCCCTTCTATTTATCCGTGAAAATTCACCTAACAAAAGTGTTAATGCTCTATTAAACATTTGATCTATTGCTACATAAACAGTATATTCTTGGAAAGAACTAAAGGGGATTGAACGTTTTGAAGAAAAAACAGTGAATCATTTGACCCTTATCACCTTTTTTAAAAGAATTTAAGCAATGAATTTCTAAAAATATTCTATTTAATTTACATTTATCATCCCCAAACATTCAACTGATTTCAGTATTTTCCATTATTTAGTAAATTGAATTTTTCATTTGTTTGACGTTGATTTCTTTTTAGAAAAAGTCATAATTATATTGTTTATAAGAGACTAAACTAAGATTATATGAAGATAACAGCTCTTCACAATTGAGCAAAAAAATAATTCTTTACAGCTGAACAATACTTGCATAAGTGATTAAAATAATCACTGAAAGCTCTAAAATGAAACTTAGTATACATCTGGTCAACTGACCCCCCCCCTTTTCGGGTTATGTTTGGGAAAGAAGAGAAACGTTATA
>JAPMOQ010063465.1:10904-25249 GCA_026543055.1 Argiope trifasciata
GGCAAGGACTTACTCATGAAAAAGTGGTCTCACAACAGTAGAACCATCTATGTGTGCTTGATAGAAGAGGGTATACAAGTATGGATTTAACATGTATCGACGTTCTACAGCCCTTTTGGATGCTGCTACCACATCAGCACCCAGTGAAACGGGATCTTGAGCCTATGAATAAATCATTGTGTTCAATATCTTCGAATATCATTTATGTATTTCACTATGGAATAAATTTAATGAATATATTTTTTGAAAATGCAGTTTTATTGGAGAACTAATTGATTCATCATTTTAAAATGGTTTTCCATTTTCAAATTTTTATTTCATTATTATAAATGCTGTAGAATTTTCAATAATATTAACTTTAATTCTATTCCAGAATGAGCAGAATCGAAACTTAACTTTTAATTGTTTATTAAATAAAAAATATGAAAACAGAGTTTTGTCATGTAAAGCACCGAGGAACGAAAATTTTTAAAAAAATTGATGGAAGCTTGAAAAAATTCAATTTTGAAATTCCATCTTTGCAAACATGAAATATATGCAACACAATCAAAGGAAAGCATGTATAGAATATTTGAAAAAATTCGAAATTTAACTGAAAAAAATTCGAAATTTTTTAATGCCAGTTATTGTTTATTTTCCATAATACTTTTTTAAATATTCGGTGTTTCAAACCGATGACTATTTCTTGCAGCCCTGCATTTATAATCAGTGTATTAATAAAACATTTCGGTAATTACTTTTTCATTCATTCCATTGTGGTTTCTGAAGAAAGGATAGAATGCTCCCAATTGCATCCAGCGAGTACACAATTCTGGTGTAGTTCCTCCATTAAAACCGCACACATCAGCCCCTATCTAAATGCAAAAATAAAAATGCAACATTAGAAGATACTTAAATATTTATACGGCATAAAAAAATTTGTTTAATAAGTATATTATTCTAACTTTTATATTAAGTGATATGATATATGTTATGCTCAACCAGAGCAACCACCAGCTAGCCTCACGCTCAAACACTTCAACTTCTTCCTGTAACTCCTAACTGCAACTGCGAACTTTGGGCGCCAGTAGAAGCAGAGAGAGAGCAGTTACTAACGATGTGCTGAAAAAATCCAGAAGGGCTTATGCCCAACGATGCTTTGTCTTCAATGTCTACCCCCTTTAATTGTTTGTCATTGTCCCTGCTTGTTATGAACGTCCCCTGTTTTTATTAAAATATTTGTTCATAAAAAAGAGCCATTATTGTGTAGGAACAGCTCACCATCAACGTATATTTAGAAACGGGTGAGATATACAGAAAAATTTACAATAGAAAGTCGCGTCACTAACGTAAAAGACGGCCGCTGCAAGGTGCTGCTTGTCATCAAATTAAGTACAAGAGAAGAAAAAACCAAATAAAGTGAATGGCTCTTTAAAGTACAGAATAATATGAATGACATTGGAAAAATTTATACGGCTTTATGTAAAGGGGATGGAATTTCATGAATGAATTCATGCATGAATAAAATATCTACAAGAAAAGTATTCGTTTACAAATGGATTGCTTTACCACTTTGTTTTAGCATAGAGCAAATGTGGTATATAATATTGAGCGTGTACTAATAAATTTCCTAAGGACTTCGAGAACATCTCTAATATGAGAGATGTTATCAAAGTCCTTAAGGAAATCAAGAACATTCTTAATGAATTACCAGGACTCCTGAAGGCCGCAAAATTAGTCAAGACAACTAAAGACGCCGAAGAAAAGAAGCTTCTTATTTCTTAATGCATTGATGGAACAGTTATCTCAAGTCCATCTAACCACATTCCAGTAGCGACATCACGAATGGCCGTCACAGGTACAATCACTGATCCTACTCCTCCTGATTGGACAACCCGCTCCCCTGACCACGCCAGACATTACAATTTCTGCCACATTTGTGCCTCGGCTCTTTGCCTATGTTCAGATCACATCGAAAGACGGTATCGTTGAATATTGACAGTCAGGTTCATAATTATTTTGTCATCTACCGGAGATCATGCCCCAATCCCAGGGGCTCGGCGCTCCGTTAAACATGTTATCTACGTCTAAGTAATTATATTACTATGACGACGCAATGCTTGGTTTGAAGGAGCACCTTAGCTCAATAGTTCTTAAACTCTGAGACTTTATAACTATTTTAATTAACCTAATTAAAAAATAGACTTTACCTGAATATTCTAATACTTGTATGCTGTTGAATATGCAAGGGAGATATAATTAATTAAATAAATAAAGATGTAAAAGAAAAACAAAAAAATCGAATTATACCAATAACATTAAGGATTTAGTTATTTCTTTTAAATCTAGTGACGACTTATTTCAATTTTCACCTCGCGACCAGGAAGGACTAACATTTCATTATCACCCAGGCCTCCTGCCCTCAAGCAGACAAGATGATTCTCAATCCAATCTCAAGTCCACGGGAACTACATCAACAGACCTTGAATCTCACCAAGAGTTTGGAGATACCTTGCTACAAAAGGCGGGTGCTCCATTAACTACGTCGTTAATTTACAATTTCCAAACATTTTAATAGATACATTAGGGAAATGCACCTAGTTGCAATATCAAACACTTGGATATAAAGTACGTAATCAAAGAAGCAATCTGCAATATTACAAGTTTTTCAGATTACCTCCGCAAGTCTCAGCTCAAAAACGCAAAGTTTTCAAGTAATTTTCACAACAAAGCTGCAACTTTTCTCAAAATGACGAAAGTGTAGAAACCATTGAAAGAATTAATTTGAGCATAAGTGAGAAGAGTTGTGAATTGTCTTGGCTGATTATAGCCTACTGTATTATTTCAAATTTATGTACTTTTTAATTCTTTGTTTACATTCCGCCTAGTGCATCCATTTCTTTAATGTACTTTATTGACAGAGAGTGGTTCACCTTTACAATGATAGGTTCTGTTGTAAAAATGTTTTTTTTTTCCTTTCGAGCATACTTTAATTTTAGGTTTGCCTCTTTAAAGTAAAGGAATTAATCACTGTACAGATTAAGTAGTAAAAGATAATCATCGAATTTAGCTGAACTTAGCTTTGATTTTTATGTTGATAAGTAATTTCTGATAATTATTTCGATTTTTTTTCCTTATTCTGGTATACGAAATGCAACAAAAACTCAACTATCCACGCTATTTTATGGCCAAAATCTTGTTAATAAAACATCAGACACCAATAATAAAACTGACTTTTGACAAAAAAAAAAGAAGAAAAAGACACCCCGCCCCTTTTCTTTTGTTTTGTAAAAAGTAAAGTCAATCTGCAAATGTCTCATTCATCTACAGTATATGAAACTATAATTGTTTATGCAGGTTCCTATTCTCTCAAAAAAATCATGACGGTTCCCATCATTTCACTCTTGTTAATTATCTGTGATTGTTTCGTTGTTCAGTCCCACTGACAATTAAGAATACTTCAAAACAGAAAAAGAACATGGTATCTATAATTAAAGTGCTTTCATTCAGATCCCTCTCAAATCTATTCTGCCGATCGAATTTTGATGAAAATTAATGTTTACGTTATTAGATTACGGGGAAAAGAGTTCTGCAATAAAATATAGTTCAAATTTTGTCCAAAAGATCGAATTGTGGCGGGACAAAAAATCTCTTGTATATGAAATTTTTTAAGGCTGTCATCTAGTGGAGAAAGTTTGAAGTACTTCTTTATTCAGAAATCTTTTCTCCACGGTCCATATAAAGTATATACTGAGATTCATCGAAATTCGATATATAAAAAGGGTAGTCTGGATAAGATCGTTTAGATTATAATCATTCACCCTGTATTATAATCGCTAATGTAATCTGCTGATTCTACCCAGTTTTCAGGAATTTTTATTTTCTGGTATTTCACACAGTAAACGCTATTTGTGTAGTTATATAGGTTTATTTATCTGCTTTTCTGCCCTGTAACTCTGAAGCACGATGAGGTAATTGGTTGAATTAAAGCATTGTTCTGTTTAATCCCAAACAGTTACAAGGAAGAATTATTTTTCGGAGATGAGATGAGAAATGGCGAATAAACAATATTGTATAACAGCGCCATCTTCAGTCGAGTGACAGAATACACTTGAATATACAGATTATACAGAAATACAGAATATTCTTGAGATCTTCAGTAGTTTGAAACAACTTTCCTTAACGTATGGAGTACTTAAACTTACAGATGAAATAAAAAACTAAAAAATTATGTTTATTAACTTTTAATTAAATAATTTAATGCATTGGTCATTTAAAATGTTAAAAACAGAGAGAAAGCAAGGATCAGATTTATGATAATAAAAAAAATCGATAAATAATAATCAAATAGTTTTTTAAGCAAAAACAACTCTCTTAAATAAGCTAAAACAATCCAAATTTTAAAATTATTTCAAGTAATTGTATTTTTAGTTAGTAAAGGAATTATTTTTAAAAAATTAATTTTTTTTAGTTACCAAAAATAATACACAGAGAAATAAAAAGAAATTTAGAAAAATAAGATCTTACATAGGGTATGCCAAAAATATTAAATTCCAGCATTCCTGAAAGAAAAAACAAGACTTATAAATCCGCAAAATTAAACATCTTAATAAAATTAAATTACATTCAGTTCAGAAAAATATTATTTGTATTTGTTTCCTTGATGAAACTGTAATTTTGACAAGAAATCTTTTGATAATTTCCTTTTTAAAACCTAATGGTGTTAATATTAAACAAAATATACCTTAATCAAGTAATTCTAATACATTACTTGAATTCTAAATTAGATATACAGATGCTTAATTTTTAATCTGACATATGTGAAGTTTAAGATATAATCATTATTGTCAAAGGCTTCTGTAAAGTTAGAAGAATGAGAAATAATAAATTCAAATTGTAGATTCATCTGAGTATTTAATTGGTAAAGGAACGCTTATAGAAAGTACATATTTTTATTTCAAACTAATATTTTATTTATTTGGACAATTTATTATTTACTTCATAATTAGGTAATAATATATAATAGTTTTGATAATGTCTAAAGAAAGATATTGTTGGAATTACTGTCTTAACCCATTTGCGCATGCGCGTGGTGACGTCAGGAAAGAATTCCCATGATCCCATAGTAACAGATGTAAGTTGAGTTGAGTTAAGGTTTGAGCGTAGGTAGATGACGCGTATAAGATGGTACCGGTGATGGTTGTATGCTTCAGAAACAATTCGAGCATGTAAAAGGAAATATCTGTAAATATTTGTATATAATTATGTGTGCCTGTGTCCTCGTCTTGTAAATAAAAATGAACAGAAAGAGAAAGCTTGAATTGATGCTCTCAAAGTCTATATGATCTAATTCACCTTGGAATACCTCAAATCTATCTCATTTAGAAGATCCAGGAAAAGGTAAGAGTGATTTTCATTTCGATTAATTTGAATTTGGGGCCTGGAAATCCCAAAATATAGCTTGCAGTGATGATCAATTTCATTTCAGTGATTTTTAATGATTGTGACTTGGTCAAAAACATTTCAAGAATTTCTTTAAAAATTCTGTCGTGATCCAAAATTTGCCAGACTTTATTTTAGATTTTTTCAAATGATTTTAATTCTATTTTGAATTAAAGCAATGTAATCTCATAAATACGGATTAAAATTTATACTCAGGTAAGAGCTATCTACTTCAGGTTGATCCACTAGAGGGTCATAACTTATCAAGTAACATGTGGCCAAATTAGTGATTATATAATATGTGAGAAAAAATAATTTTTCACTTTTTCCTATTTATGTTGTGCATTTGTATCCGACATTAGTTAATTAGACATTAGTTAATTAGACACATTTTTCTAAACTTATTCTACAATTAACAAAAAATTGTATTCCAATTCAGTTACAGTTTTCTTGAAAGAATTCTGCAAACATTCAGTTTTTGATCATGTTTTTTAATAAAAAAAATAGAAGCGCTATCTATAAAACATGCAAAAATTCACACCTTATTGTACAGGAAGCTGTTGATTCTATTTAATAAAACTATTTACACTGGTTTACATGTTTCAAGTATAGTTTGACATCAAGATAATATGTTTCGCAATCGCGATTGCATTATGGCAGAACTGACAAAATTCAAAATAAGTCAAATAATCAGGTCTTGTGTGGAAGGTGAAATATCACAGATTTTCAGTGCATACAAGAATACTTGAAGACTTTATGTGTTGAAAAAAAACCATTCTGTGTGGCAAATACAGAAGAATACTGTGTAAAGTGGAAGTGGAGAGAAAAATGAAAATTCTATTGCTGTAAAAGCAATACTGACATCTGAATACCGATCTCATAAATACTATCAGCTTCGAAAATATAAGAAAGAAATTCCAGAAACAAGGTATTTGGGGAGAGTTAATATTCCAAAATTACACTTCATTATTTTTTTAAGAAAAAGCAGCGGTGAATAAGAAACAAATAAAAAGAAATAGTATTTCGGAGTTTTGGGGCAAAAACCATTTTTCATTTGAATACCTCTTTTTGTTTTTGAAATCTACGCAAATTCGTTCAAAAGCGGCATTCTGTGGTTTGAAGTATTTGCTTGGAAATCTGAAACGTAAGGGCTATTCTATCATGATAATGAGCCGTAATGTGATACTTTTCTATATATTATCCATTCTTATCCTGAAACAACTCCTCATTGATAAGACAATTTTAAATCATCAACTTCATCCTATGATGAAAATTTATACTATGTTATAAAGTATGTGCTATTGAATATGACGACGAATTCCTTATTTACACAATTGACCCTCTGAAACCATGATGCTTCATATCTACCATGGCTCATATAATGGCCTCATCATTATAATCTTGTAGTCTGTGTTGCAATAAACACTATAATAAACAACACTTAAATCAACATTAAAATTAGTACCACTGTTTCCTAGAAAATAGAGTCAAAATTTTCCAAGCACATTACACATATATTCTATTCATCAATTCTCAGAAAACTGCAAGCAAAATAGGAATGTAAAAGGAGATTATATGGTATATACGAGGGCTATTTGTTTTTCAACCTCCGATGGGCTATAAATAAAAGACGGGTGAACATAAAAAAATGACTTCATTACCAAAAGTAATGCACCATAAAGGTTACTTCTCTACATAGTCACCTTGACGATTAAGGCATTTGTCATATCTATCAACAAGCTTTGTAATACCCTCTTCATAAAATGGTGCCGCCAATGATTTGAAATCAGTTGTGACAGCTTCTTTGAGCTCCTCGTCAGTTTGGAACCGCTGCCCCTAAAGCCACTTCTTCAGTTCAAAGAAAAGATGAAAGTCACTAGGCACTAGGTCGGGACTATATGGTGGGTGTTCTTAAATTTCCCATCGAAATTGCTTAAGGAGCCATTCTGTTACACGAGTGCTGTAAGGACGGGCATTGTCATGGATCAGAACAATTCCAGACGTCATACCATACCATGCCTTTCGACACCATTCACGAACAACATCATCACTCATAATATTGTCTCCATACACTCGACTCTTTCTTCGATGAATTTCCGCTGCACTATTCCCTTCTGCCTGCAAAAACCGAATAACACTTCGCTATTCACGCTTCGCGGGAGAATTAATAGAGATTGCCATGTTTACGTGACTGCAGCTGAACAAGAAATGGCATATTGGAATTGCCAGTGACAGAGCATGTAGAGGGGGAGATGCGCAGTCGCCTACTGCGCATACCCGCCACCTGCCGCATGCCTGGCCTTCATAATGTGCGATCGGAGGTTGAAAAAAAAACAACCCTCGTAAATTGGAGTTAAGTTTCAAAATTATAATATTCAGTGCAAATAAAAATTTGTTTATTTCTTTTTTTATGTTTTATGATAAAGAGTAATCATTTTCCTCAGCTGTAGTTCCCTGGTTTTAATTCAGCAGTCCGGAAGACATACATGGATAGAAAGATTTAATTCCAAAAATGCTGAAATAGAATACACGACCATTAATACTGACCTATAATCGATCGTCGCAGATCATCCCAGGAACTTCTGTTATCTCCTAACCAGTGACCAGCATAACGTCCACTGGACGGATAAGTTGAACGTGTGATGACCAGCGAGCGATATTCAGTTGCTAATTCAGCAGCTCTGAAAAGAATTGCTTGTTGTTAAAATTTGATCTGCTTATAGCTTGCAGAGTTATCACAAAGAAATTTCGAACAGAAATATTTTACTTTTAACTGCCTGATAGTTTCAATAAAGATATTGTTATAAATCTGTAATGTTGCTTCCCGTCTCGGTTAGTTCAATCATGGGAAGACCGTTTTATGATAAGCTCTTTTAGATGCGGATCATATACCGAATCAGTAATCTCAGGGTTGGTGACAAACTGGGCAATTATTTGGCGACAAGACAGATAATACTGGAAACTTCCAAAAGTTCAATGACTGAGCCAATAAGAATCGAGATATGTCCGAATATTCGAGAAACTTCTCTGCACTTCCTTTGTGAATTATAAAAGGCCGACAGTCTTAAAAGTCTGTCGTGTATTGAATAGTGGGAAGAATCATTGGTAAATAGTTGAATGAGTCCAGTAAAGAGTAAGCACTGTGTGGAGCTCAAGCGATTGCTGAATTGAGCTATGTGCCGAATCTTGGTGATAATTGTAGAGGAAGAGTCAAGCTGTATGGTGAGTGATCAGTCAAGTAATAGTGCATCAGCCGTTGGATACAATTAAAGCAAGGAGACAATGGAGAATTATAGGCGTTTGGAGAGACCGTAGGGTTTGGTTGGCTGCTTTTGTGTGGTTGTTTTGGCGCAAGAGCTATATTTGGCCATACTGCGCCAATCAAATGGTAAAAGTATAAAATTATTTTTTAAAGAAACAACAGTTTATGAAGCTATTACAGGTATTTGGATTTTATTACTATTAAAATCCAAAAAATGATGTAAAAATGACTTTAACATCTTAAAAATTAAACATGAGTAACTGACACAATGTTGAAAAGAAAAGTTCAACTCAGACAGAATAAAAGAAGGTCTATATACAAGTAAGAAAGCCGATAGCTCTCAAGAATTTAAAAATGTTTGGGTGGAATTTTTCACCCACCAAGTCTTGTAATGTTGAAGACGAGGTAAAAAAATTGGTACGATAAGAATTAAAGACAGGACAGTCAATTAAAATGTGGTGAATAGCAAATTGAACCTGGCAGCTGTTACACATAATCGGATTTTCTCCGAAAATTGGATATATGTGGGTGAAATGTGTATGTCCTATGCGGAGACGACTCAGGGGAGAGACCGTATAGTGTGGATATAGCCAAATTTTTCCGATCAAATTACACATCTTCGACTCATCGATTCTCAAAAGACTGCAAGCAAAAGATGAATATAAAAGGAAATCATATGGTATATAAATTGGAGTTAAGTTTCAGAATTAGAGACCATAGAGTATGGATATGAATATTCCCTCCTTCTGCTGAATCCTGTATGGCTGCTTTGTGTGGTGTGTTTGTTATTACTACTGATTACTACTTGTGGGCTACTGTTTGTTGTCTGTGTTCGCCTCGGCTGTATAGTTGTCGTCTACCTATTCTTGACTTCGTGTTTAATAAAAGTCCTCGTTCGGTATTGAGACAAGTTGACTGTGTTTCTTCAAGACCAACAAATCGCAAAAACGAATTACATAACAATATGTAATATCATTTTTTATGCAGTAGAGTAATAAAAAAGTTGGCAGCACTTACTCCAAGGTCGGCTGTGTCTGACTCCAACCGTACAGGCTGTGCACGTCATAATGTCGATAGCTGTGGGCGCCGTTATCATGGACACTCTCCATGCACAGTGTCATTTTGGATAGCCTTTCACTTCCACTCTCTTTTACTAATAATAATTATAAAAGATTGTTTATAAAATCTACAATAAAATCTTGTTAAGTTTAATTTTTTTGTGTCACTTCTCTGAAATATTATGTTCTATGAAGGAGCTACAAACGTTTTTGCACACAATTTATCAGTGGCAGTTTTCTACTTAAGATTTTATGAATACTTAAACAAAATAGGGTTATTGAATCAGTTGAATAACCTTAATATATTCATATCAATTGAATTGATAATCAAGTTAATAATTAAGTAATAATTTGGGTATAATTAGGATGTGATAAATAGCTGACAGTTATGTAATTAATTGCGGATAATTAGGATATAATTAATTATAGAGGTAATTTATTGTAAAAAATGATTGTATTAAACATAGAACGAAATTAAATAATTATTTTTAAGAAAGTAATAATCGCGCTCTATTAATTGTCTAGTTCACGTATATAATATTTGTATAGTATACCACATCACGAACTTATCCTAATCTATGTGCATATATTTAGTTCTTTTTCTGTCGCATGCCACAGTATTTTTAAAAGGTGTCTTCAATATGTTTATTATAAAAATGAAATCTGCGATCGCAAATTTCAAGTTATCATGTGAGAACATTATTATTTTATACAACTTGGAATCTGGCAATCCATATTCCAAGTTGTTTGAAATCTGGATTGAAGAATAGAAGAATCGTGTGTGTTTTTTTTAATAGATGTATATTTTAAGAATATGATTTTTTTACGTTAGATGTTCATCTCTTTGATGTACGGATCATTTAATCAATTTCAGTCTACTTCATCTGTAAATACTCTAATCAATTCTATCAACCATACGTACATAGCCTCAGGAAACATTCTATCTGGTACTGTGTATAAATAAACTTATTTTAAAACAAAACTAGAGTTCTGATTCATAACATGGATCAAGGTCGGGATAACCTTGTTGGTAGGGTGTTGGACACGAGTCCATGAAGTTGCGAGTTTGAACAAGCCAATCAAAGGATCTCCGCCTGTGTGGTGATTGGCATGAGCATAAATCTTTCGTGGTCACAAAATTCTCCACGTAGAGTAATACCACTGAGGGTAAACATGATTAGATTTCTAATTGATCAGGGAAAGCTGCTTCAATTAGAGTAATTCTATTATCTCTTAGGTCACCATTTAATACAGCTCGTACTTTATTCATAACTTGATTTTCATCCCCCTCTCAATATTTTTAACTCTTTTGTGCATTCATACTGTATATTACTATGCTCATTCATCCAGTTTCTTGTGCTCAAGAAGTTCAGTCTAGCATTTATCATCATTTGCTTTGTTGTATTTTCATGTATTTAGTCATTTTTCTGTATCTTTCAAATTCATTGTTGTGTACTTTTTTTTTGTTAATAAAGTCCACCTACATCTATACCAAACCGGAAAGAGGCCCCATGAGCTCTAGAAACGGAGGTGCGGTGTGGTGTTAAATGTTAAATATAGGTCTAAATTATGATTTGTGAATAAAATGTATAAATTAAGTCCACTCCATAAAAGTTGTTGCGACGCGTGAGTAACAAACTCGTACTCTTGGCTTTAGATGGCGCTACTGAAAAATCAAGAGGCGTTCACTTTGCTTTAATCGCTGATATATAACTGTCAACGGGCTTGTAAAGTGCCATAAGGCACAACAACATATCATGGATCATCTACCTACAGAGTATTGAGAAGAAATATCGAAATGTTTTTTAAAAAAATGCTCTTACATGGATTGTAAGGAGGATCATCGTAAGGAATATTTGGACATTTAAGACTCCAGCAGTCACCAGTCTTAGGACAATAAAAAGGCCTGTCTTCATTTGTCCCAAAATTCGAAGGCTCGTTCATGTCCTAGCAAAGAAAATAAATAAATAAAATAAAAATAATTATGAGTTATTTTACACAAAAGAATTAAGGCGGCGTTTATTCAAAATGAAAAAAATATTTTTAAGTTTAGTTCATTATGAAAGTTCCTTCTCTAGCTCTCGAAAACACAAATTTTATAGTACATAAGCATTTATTTTCAATTATTTGTTGCATTATGTTTTATTATTTTTATATCAACAGAAATTCAATAATCAATAACTTTTCTGAAAAGTACTTCATCTAATCGATTCAAGCTAAGAGACTTGCATTACTACACTTGAAAGAATAATTTAATTAATCAGGAATCGCATCAGTCAATATTAAATTGCATTGTAGCAAAATCAGCAAAAATTTGAATTATTTAATTGACACAGGCTCATAAATAACTGAAACCAATAAATCAAAAAAATGTGTCCTGAAGATTTCTATATCGTTACTGGTATAATTTTAACTGCTTATATTATAGTAGTGTAATTTTAACTGCTAGAGTTTTCAAGGCATTTCGACCATACTGATCAAAATCTTTCCTTAATTTTTTGCGGTTTATTCAATTCCAGCTCTGTAT
This sequence comes from Argiope trifasciata, assembly GCA_026543055.1. Lineage (NCBI taxonomy): Eukaryota > Metazoa > Arthropoda > Arachnida > Araneae > Araneidae > Argiope > Argiope trifasciata. The sequence continues at coordinate 23,173 of JAPMOQ010063465.1, forward strand.
TTTGATTTTTAGACTGACTGATGCTATGAGGGAATTCCAAAACAAGCGAACTGAGATGAATTATGTTCGGATGATGCCTAAGAATGAAGTAAATAAATTGAAGCCGCTTTGGAACATATTGTTACGAACCTGTAATTTTAGCTTTCCAACATGAATAAAGTCATGGTAAGAAAGACCATTTTACAATCAGTTCTGAGGATGTTGATCGGGTGCCGCGTCAGTGAACTTAGGCCTTGGCGACTAACTAGGTGACAATTTGGCGACAAAATGGATAATGCGGGAAAAGAGAGAATTTTCACGATCCCTCCAATTGTATCTCAGATACTCCCTTATTGGCCGAGAACATTCTAGTCCCGCCTCAAGGGAACTATAAAAGACTGGCAGTCAAAAGCTGTATGGTGAGCTGAAGCATATCCGGAGTCGCAAACAAGTAACGAGTCTTCGAGAGAATAACGAAGTAACTGTGTGTAGCGAGTGCTGAATTGTGTGCCGAGTCTTGTTATCTACTGTGGAAGCATCACCGAACTCTTTGTGTGTAGAGCAGCCAGTCTTATGACAGTGACACAATTAAAGCGTGGAACAATGAGAAGCTTTAGCAGTCTGAAGAGACCATAGAGCGAATCTACGAAGATCTTTCCTCCTGCTGAATTCTGTCAGGAATTTTTGTATGCTGCGGACATTGTTACTACTTGTGGTCTACTGTTGTAGTTGTATGCTGCTGTGTGTTGGTCTCGGCTGTACATATCTGTCGTCATTGAGCTGTCCTGTTTTCGTGTAAATAAACGTGATCATTTTTTTTCTTACTGAGGGTTACTGATTATGTTTTTCACACCATATAACCACCAGCCATACAAACCTAGCGAAAATCCGTAAAAACATTGAATAGCATAAGCACCGAAGGAGTACCATATATGAAATAGTATATTATGATAGTAAAGAAAACAAACAAAAAAAAACGATGTTGTGTTATGAAGCAATTCGAAGTACCTTTCAAATATTTGTTAATCTAAATATTTTTATTATACATTTCATTTAAATGCTGCTCCACATTAATTTAATTAAAATAGGTCTAAGTAGTAAATTTTTTTGATTATACAACTTCTCGTTTCTTCTTGAAATAAAATTTACCATAAAAGATATTTTAATACATGAAAATTTGATTCAAAATTGGGTCAAAATCTGTTTATTTAAAAAAAAAAACTTTTCATTGTAAGAAATAAACAGTTAGTTTTCTAACACTTTAATTTTTATCTAGTTTTTAAACTGCAGATCGACTCACTACGATTATGTGCCACTAAGACAGGATCAAAATTTAATTTTACTAAGGATTTACTTATAATTAAATGAAATGAATGTGAAAAATGATGTAATAATGCTTCCTCGTTGATAAAATTCTAACATTACAAACATTAAAAAAATCGAACCAGAGTGTCAGAAATAATTCATATTAGCAGGCGTTTCCATTTATATCATATTTTTAAACCTCACTTAATAAGATAATTTTATTTGTTGAACAATAAATTACATACACTACAAAGTATTCTTTTCTTATTGTAAGAAAAAAACAGCTCATTTCTTTAAAATAATTTTTGTTTCTTTTTTAATTTTATGGATTGATTGTTCTCTCACCATGTGGAACCACTAATACAGAACCAGAATTTAATTTTATTAAGGATTGAATCATAATTAAATCCTGAAAACGATATAATAATGACTCCTCATTGATGAAATTATAACTTTACAAAGATAAAGAAAAATCAAAGTATTAAAAGGAATTTTTACTAGCAAATAATTTCATTTATCTTGTATTTTCAAACCTCCCTCATGTCTAATAACTGTGAAACAATAAATTACATACTATCCACAATCCTTCGAAAGGCAATTCTTTGTGATATTCCACTATATTCTGAATCCACCAGGATTTTGCTGTTTCGTCGAAAAAATTTGGAAAGGCCACATATGAGTTTGGCCAAACCTGCAACAAACAAAAAATAACAACAAATGAAAATAACAGCTATAATGTCATAGCTCTATGTCACCCTTTTAAAAAGGCATCTGCTTTCGAAGAAGCATATAT
>JAPMOQ010063465.1:30249-44674 GCA_026543055.1 Argiope trifasciata
TACTGATGTGTAGAGATTCACAACAGTTTCTGGTTGAGTTCCAACGAAGAAAAACATGTCAATTATTCCACCAGTTGTTCGGAAGGTGATTCCGGGCTCAGGTAATAACACCACCTCTGTAAAATTATTTATCGTACAGTATATGTTATAATATTATTCATTTACAGATAGCGAAAGTGAAATAAAAATTATCAATACATTTAACTCAAACTATCAAAATTATTGAACATGCATCATACAGTATAAATGATATAATTCATTTACAAATAGCTAAAGTCAAATACAAATGATCTATGCTACCAATTCAAATTATCAAAATTATTAACCTCACATTATATGTTATAAATAATATTTATTGAAAAGATGACGAAATTCAAAGACAAAATATCAATTCCTTTAATTTAAATAAATAAGATAATAATTCAAATAATAATAATTTAATTCAAATAAAAATAGTATATTATGTTCGATAAATAAATTATTTATCGAACATCATATACCATAAATAATATTATTTATTTAAAAATAGTCAAATACAAATGTCAAATACAAATTATTAGTTCTAAAATTTCAACAGCAAAATTATTTACCGTATATCATATACTATAAATAATATTATCCAGATAACGGTGAGTCAAATATAAATTATCGATTCTATCAATTCACATTATCAAAATTATTTACCGTACATCATATACTATAAATAAAATTACAGATAGGGATAATACAATAAAAATTACCAATATTTTTTATTTAAAAGAAATAAAATCAAAATAAAGTTTAGTTTGTATATGAGATACTAAACAAAGTTTTTTCAATGTTAGAAACCAGTGGTAATGTGTTTCCTTCGACTTCCTCGTACATTGAGCCATCATGGCGTGTGCTGGTAAATTCCCCATACATGAGTTTGTTTGGAACCTAATTATCTCCAAAGATAATTATCATCAAAGTCCGTAAATGAGCCACATAGAAATGACACAAAAGGTAAATAGCATATTGTAAAGTCTTGAGAAGGAAAAAACAGATTTAAAAGAACACAAGACATTTATTCACAGACAGACAAAAACATTACACATAAATTAAAAACAAAATTAACCATTAAAATTCCTCCGAGGTTTTTAAAATTAAACTAATTACAAATTTCTAAAATTAAACAGTTCAGTAAAGGATTTAAAGAGTTCACTAAGAATTTAGTAAAGTTCGATAAAGAATTAAGAGTTCAGGATTCGGCCATCACACATAGCTCGCAACCAACAATTTCTCTTTGGCTTCCTGTTTTCTTTGCTTATACAGTAAAAGCTCTTTATTCTAGGGGTATATGTTCCATAAATATGCCGCATACCCTGAATACGGATTGGTTATTTATATGGGATTATAGGGGATACATTCCTAGGAGACAATATAAAATAAATTTAATTGAAGTCTTTGAAAATTTTGATTAATTATCTTAAGGCTTAGGCAATGGTTTGAAGAATTTTGTAATTTTCTCTCGCTTGGCAGTTTTCAAAAGTTCCTTCAATTCAGACTGATATGCAGCAGTCGCACTAGCAATTTGCCTCTTAAAAATAAGACTTCGTTCCATAGACGGATCAATGTTCATAAAGAAATCGCAAAGCTCATTTGCCATTCTCAAACCTTCACTAAGATTTTTCAAATAAAATGTCACGTTTCCAGTGCTTGATGAAGCCTCTTCTTCAATGGGCTGTGAATTTAATATTTCCTTCAAGTCGGTTTCAGTCAGATCTTTATCTTGCGATTCAAGCAATTCCTGAATGTCACTTTATTCTATCTGTTCGAACCCATCTCGTCCTATTCCGTTCGCGATTTCGGCTATGTTTGCAGTTTGCATTTCACAACATACTTTAGACAAAGTTGTAATAAGATCTTTTTTACTTTTTTTATTAGTCCATTTGACGGCATTTACAAAGGATATTGGGTTGGCTACCTATTGAAAACCTTTTATGATTATGTATGTACTCATTAGATACGCAAATAAAGAAATGTTTAGCAGCGAATATAGGAATTGGGTCGCATTTTTTAAATTCGCGAATAGTGAAAATGCGAATGAAGAAAGCCCGAATAAGGAGCTTTTACTGTATTTAGTCGACTCTCATCTCACTTCAGTTCAAGTTTGAATAACGTTGAAGAGGTTCAATCAATTTCTGCTCTAGAGCGATTTCTTTTAGATCAGCAGCAGGACGGTACAATATATTGATATATTATATTGCATTTTATGTTATGTAAAATAATAAGTAAAAAAAAGTACCTCTTTTGGCATCGTTTTGCTTGGTTGGGTTGGACATTTCAGTCATGTTGCCAAGATCTTTTACCGAATTTCAGTCTTTTATCCATTATGTATTTGAATTACACTATCATGTGCATTTTCATAGACAAATTTGTCCGATATTTGATTAAAGTTATAATTTAGGTATCAAATTCACAAGCTAAATTGCACCGACCCAACATTTTTAACTATTGTTTTGTCAGATATACAAACAGAAAAATATTAATTTCAAAAAAGATTTACTCAAAACTGCTTAAAAAATAGAGAGGCTCAAACACGTCTCAAGGTATATTAAAGACGAACAGTTCAATGTATAATCAAGCGATATTAGTAAGTAAACACTATCTCCAATTTTACACTTAAAAAAAAGAAACTTTCAGATTTAATATTCACTATTTATATAATGCTACAGATAACAAACATAAATATTTAGCCTCAATTCCTCCAACATAACTTTATTTTCACCAATTGATGGAATATCAAACATCTGACTGTAAAGCATTTTCGTATATTTCTTTCAAGCATGTGTTATTGAAATTCAACGTAACTTATAAATAAACATAAAAGAAATTGATATGCGGTAATCTTAGCCAAGAATATTGTTTCTTATGGCACTTAGGACAATCCCGCTGTTACGAAGACAACGATTTAAGCCGATAGGTTGCATCTCTTGAGTTTTTTTTTCAATAGTGCCATCTATATCTTAGTGAGCGACTTTGCTTCTCAAGCGTCACAACCCTTTTTACGGGTCAGAGTATTCATGCATTTTCTTCTCTCATCCGCAAATCGTAATTTAGACCTGAATCAGAGAAATATCACCACTCCCCTATGGCATCACTCTGGACATGTAGGACTTTGCTACCACCACAGATTTATACGAGCGTCAGTCACCACCACATATGGAGAGTCTTCGGCTGTCGGGTTCGAACTCTCAACCCAATGGACTCGAGTTCAACTTCCTTCCAATCATGCTATCCCGGCCACTTGAATATTAGTATTAACACAACTAAAAGGATTAGCATCCTACATTATTGATATACTAGCCACCTTTGGCGACCAGGTGGTTCGCCATGAGTAATGCGTTCTAAAATTTTCAATTAAATCACATACTCATTAGCCTTGAAGTAATTCCGGGCATTGATTGGCCTGAAATGAAAATTTTCTGTAAGATGATGGACGGAAAGTTCTAAAAGAACACGTTTTCCTAATAATATTCTTTAATTTTATAAATCAGTCAGTTTTAACTATCGGTTATGCTTCCAAAATATTAAAAATGTTTTTTTCGGTGATGTTGCCAAAATATTAAATATGTTTTTTAAAGAAAGCGAAAAAAGGAAAAAAATTATTGAATTAAAGATACAGATATTGCAAACGATTATAGAAATATGCCATTAAGTCGGGATTTCAATGCATATCCTGTCTAAATTCAATCAGATTTACCGTAAATAAAGAAGATTTATTGAATTAATTATTTATATATTGCAAACGATCATAGAATCCTTTGCTTTGCATTTATTTTTTTAGAAAATATCACATTTTTTATTTATTTTATTTTATCCGGTCACGTGCTAAAAGTTGCATTTCTTTAGGTTTATTTTGTGATGATAGCTGTGTTTTTTTTTAATTTGAACTTCCGTCATTGTTTTCTTTCATTTTATCCAGTCACGTGATAAAAAAAAAACATGGTTACAATATTTCCTTAAAAATTCATTAAAAATAGAGGCTTAAGTTATACATTAAAACACTCATACCATCAGAAAGCGAATTTTTTAGTCTTTAAATTGATGTAAAAATCATGTTTGTGTGATAATATTTTCGGAAGTTATAGAGGAAGAACGTCGAAATTTCACTTAAATTTTAATTAATTCAAATTTTAATTAAAAATTCGAAGAAAGGGCTCTGAGTTGCACATTCCCGACCTCCAAGGTATACATGTACCAAATTTGGTAGCTGTAGGTCCAACGGTCTGGCCTGTGGAGCGCCAACATACACACACACATTGAGCTTTATTATAAGTATAGATTAAGATGGCCACATTTAATATGCCTAAATATTGTTAAGAAAAGTTTAATTTAGAAATCTAAACATCGGTTAGAGTGGTAATTTAGAAATATAAACATCGGTAAAGTGGTAATTTTTTTTGTTTAAATACTTATGGTCTTACGCGAAAGTTCGAGATCCCAAAACAATAAATATTCGAATGTGTTATTGTGCGACTATTTTAAACCAAATTTTTGAGCAATAGCTTCTGAGGGTGAAGATCCCTGAGCACCCGAGGGCAGAGATCTAACTTCTAGCTCAAATGAAGATGATACTCCCACACTCACTTGCACAACCCTTTTTTAGAGGGGGGGGGGGCTCATTTATGCACTATACAGATAGAACACATGGTCGAACCATTCCCGAACTGGTTCTTGAGCTCCGAAAGCCGAGATCACGGGGAAGACAAGCTACCCTTAGACCAGAAAGCTGACATATTTCTTGTGATAGCATAAAATTTAATAATAATTTATTATCGATTTAATAAGAATCGATTTAAGTAGAATCACCTAGAGTCTGACGTTGGGAAGACATAAAGAAACAAAGAAGAATTAAGAATGTGAAAAATCAATGGATTTTCTCCATCTTCCGTCTCAAAATGAGATATCTTCAAATATATGAATGAGAAGTTTCCGGTATAATAGTTTTATTAATAATTAGTTAATTGGTTTTAAACCCCCAGAGCCATATTCCTTTTGACACCCATAATTGAATTAATCAGAATCACTGGTGGTGGTGGCTTGATGATACGAAATTTAAGTCTAAAATAAAGACTTAATAAGTTCTGAGTGGCAAATATTTGGACTAATAAGTTGCTTTCTTCATGCATGCTTCACAAATGAGAAATTAAAATTGATGATACTAAATCGGATTACCCATAGCATTGCTGTTCAGAAAAAGGACTCCATGACTCTTCGTATGGTTCTCTAAACACGTGTAGAAAGGATGAACGCCATACAAATTGGTGTATCCCTGCAAAGAAACGGCATTTCATTTATAATTGCTCTTGCCTTTTTTTTAATAGTCACACATGAAAGTTATTGAAATGCTCTATTTGAAGAATGTTAAGTAGAAAACAATTTGAATTTGAGTAGTTAGTGTATAGCAGTTTGAACATATTTTGAATAGAAAAGAAATGCTGATGTTTTTCTTAATACCGGTATATGTTTACATATAATTATTTTACATGATTAATAAAGGAAAACTGTAAAGTCAGGCAATCCCTATTTGAAAAAGTGAAGACAATGAATATTGATGACACAAAATACTATTTCGCTAGATTGTAACATTAATTTGCTTTCAAGTAAAGTATTACTTGAAAAATTAACTAATAAAAATTCACAGGACTTTGTACTTCGGTAAGGAATGCGATAATATTATTTCTTCGAATTAATTTAATGTACATCGTGAAAAATAATGTAGTATTGTAATTATATTACTTTTCACGATCTGAACATATAACATTAAAGACAGAAACCGTTTGGCAAGTGTCTCCAATTCAGCATGCGTTCTGCTAAATGTAACATCTTACAATCCTAATGTTAATTATTTGTCAGCTAATCTAGCAATAGAAGTCACACTAATGTTACTTTAATTTGAATTACACGTATAATTGAAACATTTACGACTATAAAGTTCAAAATGTATTTTTTGTAATAAATAAAGAGTTCGGAGGTATTAATATCTAACTGCATTCATTTTCCAATAATCAAAAGCCAAAATTTTTTATTGTCACGCCTATACTCATTAAGTATTTGTTTTGAAAAAATGGCACGTTGATTCATAAAGGCTCGCTTTCCCTGTTGTAGATCATATTCCTTGTGATGCAAATAAACTTTTTATCCCTGTTTACTTTAAAAATTATTATGAGCAAAAACAAATACAGATTAACAGGAATTTACATTAAAAATTATACCAATTTACCATAAGGCCGATACGATTTTATCTGACAAACATAACTGATTTTTGCCGAATATTCATCATATGTTTTAAAATAGAAATCAAATGACCAATTTTATTTCATTTTCTACATTTTTTTTTTTCAACTCTGAAAGCATTAGGTAAGTGATTCATTTACTTCTTAATGGGCAAAAGTTATTAAAGGGAAAAAATATTAAATTCTTTTAAAGAAAAAAATCCTCGATGTTGAATTTTTTTATGACTTTTCCAGTATTAGTATCAAAAATTTTTTTTAAAAAGTCTGAAATCATATTTGCCGATTTCTGAATATGACAAGTCAATGACATATTGAACTTGAAAGATTGAATTGAATATTGATTTTGGTCTGAAATTGTAGTTCGCAATAAGTTTTTTTGGAGCAAAATTAGTTTAAATCCCAGCTGATCAATAAAAATTCACTCCATATCAATAAAGTAAAAAAAAAGAAGTAGTAAAGCCTTATTAAGCATGACCTTGATAAATACTCACCCCTTCCGGAAATCGATCCCGTGCAAACATAGGCCATGTCCTGTATTCCATATCATGCCTAAGACTTGGATGGACGTGCTCACCCAGGCCATAAATGTTCTTGGACGGCAGGTAACTCGATATTTGAAGGTACTTGTCGCTCAAGATCAAACCTCCAATTTTCGTATTCCATCTGTAAAAGGGATTTCAGGCTTTCAAATCTACTCTTTAAAGTTTCTAAATCGCAGTTTTTGGAACTCAACAAATTTTAATGGATAATATTATTTTATCTATTCAATTTTTGAAGTTTCATGAAAAGTACTATCATATGAGATTAACGAGCGAATTATGAAGTTCTAATTATTATCTAAAATATAATATTTCGGGTTTTTTAATGTCCTTTTGTAAAATTTTAAATGTATGCAATGGTAAAATATTAGCGATCTTCGATGGAAATCTTGATTATCATTCAAATTGGAATAGTTAAAAAAAGACATTTATAAGATGTTTATAAACATACAAACACGGACCTAAAAATATAACTCGCTAACTATAAAAATTTTCGCAGTTAATTATTTTTCTCTATTCGTTTACAGCGAATCAACAACAACAAAAAAAAAACAAATTATCTTTTAATACTCATTTTTATTTGTGTACTATAAAACAGAAAATAAATTTTTATCTAAAACAATCAACATCCAAAAGCATGATTTACAGCTAGAAAATATTGTAGATAAATGAGAATTTTAATCACATTTACTATTTATTTTAAAATTAAAAATATTCAAAAACTAACCGCCAACACTGTTGACTTTTTAGGCAATGAAACGAATTTTTTCATATTCCTTGACTCTTGTTGGTCGAGAAAATAAACAGACCTTTAGTGACAGACGACAACTTGTATTAACACGAACACGATTAAATTCCATTCAAGATGAACACATGATACACACAACAGCTCACTGCAACAAATGGTAGCCCACAAGTAGCATTCAGTAGTAAAAACAACCTCAGCTCACAAAGCGTTCAGGCAGAATTAATCAGAAGTAGAGAATCTGCATGGCTGCACTCAATGAAATCTCCAAACGTCTGCAATTCACCACTGTGTCCTCCCTTTAACTGTATCCAACTGTTGACACACTACTAGACCACTGAGTACTCCACACATGACTCGATGCTGCTTCCATAATAAGCACCAGGGATCGGTACGCAGCTCACTTCAGCAATCGCTTGAGCTCTTCCTCGGATTGAACTAATTACTCGTACTACTATTACAGATTCTTTACACAGTTGATTTTTGCTTGAGACGCCCGTCCTTTTACAGTTCTCGTAAGGGGGGGGGGGTAGAAAGGCTTTCAGGCCAATCAGGCGTATTTTCATTCTTATTGGCTCAATTGTTAAAATTGTGGAAGATTCCGATGTTATCTGTTTTGTCTTCATATTCGTCGCCAAATGGTTGGTAAATATGCTGCCAAGCCCAGAGATTACTTATTCGGCATCCGATTAGCATTCAACAAACTGTTTATAAAACGGTCTTCTCAGTTACTGAAGTGTGTTGTGTGTCGAGTCCCTGTGTTTATTGTGGAAGCAGCATCAAGTCCTCTGAGATTTAGCCAGTCTAATAGTAGTGTGTCAGCTGCAGGATAGAACTAAAGTGATGAGACAATGGGGAAGTTCAGCCGTTTGGAGAGACCGTAGAGCGAAACTCTGAGGATCCTCTTACCTGCTGAATTCTGCTGCTTGCTGTGTGTGCTGTGGCTGTTATTACTACCGTTTACGACTTGTCTGCAGTGTACTGCTGTGTGATGATCTGTATATTTGGCACCATCGTGTTAGTAAAAGTCGTCCTCTGTCACTTAAGGACTGTTCGTTTCATCCACCAACAAATCAAAACGAATTCAGATGAAAGAGTAAATCCGTAATAATATATTATTATATCTACTCTGAAAATTAATAAGCGTTTCAATGTAAGAGACATTGATTTACAGCTAATATTTTACAACGATACTTACAAGATTGTGTTATCCGCCTTACGTTTGATAAGGAAATAAAAATAAGTATCATTAGAAGTGGATTTTTCATACTCCACTTCGTAAGCCAGTTTTTCTTTGTTTATAGTTCTCTTCTCCTTTAGCAGAGGGAAGTCATTCTGCACGGGAACTTCATATCGTTGACTGTTACTGTCTGAAATCTAGAAGGTAAAGAAATCATTACATTAAAAAATGCACAATATTCTTATAATTAATATATAAATATCTTTAATAATAAACGGATAATTAAAGCAACTAATATGTATTATAATCATTGTATATTTTCATTTTTTTCTTTTTGTAAGTCGTTTTATTGCATTTTAACATTAGAGAATTGCTTTCTCAGGTATTACCCCAGTCTACTAATCATATAAAACTCGATCCAAAACAGCCCTAATGTGATTTCCATATGGAGTGTCAATGTTAAATTGGATATTTTATGTTCATCTTTTACCCGTAATAAACTGTCTGAACCCAACCCCAGGAATTTCTCAATTTCCCATGGACAGTTACACCCGACTACCTACATCCCTAAGGACGGATCACTCTGATTGGACACTGTCTCACCTACACCTCTGGTCTTTCAGTTTCAACTATTCGGCTTCATTCATGCCTTTGCTCTCATAAAGAGTAGTCAGTATCATTGTTCGTCGGAGAAGACCACGGCAATATATTGCAGTCAGGTTCTCATCAAATTGTCATTACCGGAGATAAACCCCTACCTGGGCAAGGAACTCCATCAACCCAGCTCACATGCGTGGTCTTCCCACTGCGTGTTGCATAGCTGTGATTGACCGACGTTAGAATTTTCTCCCCATGTTCGTGAATCTGGATAGGACATGTGTCTGCGAGTTTCAAAAGGCTGTTAATCATTGTCTGTTGGGGTAAAACACAGTTTCAGTCTATCATTTGAAATTCTTTTGACAATCCCATTAATTTCAATGCCAAAATACTTTGGGGCTGGGTATTTGACAATATGAGGTCTAAGAAAAACTGGTTGAAAGATGAAGTGGTCTCGCAATTGCACACGAAAACATGCGAACAATTCAAAAGGTGTTTTGAACCGAATACGATTGTATTGCCATGGGTTATCATTGCAGAAGTTTTCATGCTATGGATAATACTTTGTAGCCTTTGCATAAAATTCTGAGTGTGTGATATTAGGGATAGTTGTCGCGAATTCTTCTGGTAAACTGAGGAGACTTCTGCAAAGAAGCTCCGTTGGAGAATATCCTTTCTCTATCTTTCAGTGCCGAATGTAATCCAAGAAGAACCAAACGCAAAGCGTCTACCCACGATTTGCTTTGTTGTAAATGACACTTCAAAGTTGTATTTATAATGCTGTGTTGTCTCGGCCAATCAATCTGTTCGATTGCGAATGATATTCAGCTGTTTTAGATTTTTGAAAACTGAATTCTCAAAGATTAGAAGAGCTGACTTTCAAACTGATCTCCTTGATCAGACGTAATAGATTGCAGCATTCCAAAACAAGGAATCGAGGTTGAGACCATGCCCTTTGCAACTGTTTCAGATAATTGATCCATCATATGAAAGACTTCAATCCATTTTCAAAAACGGTCGATCATTGTTATAAAATATCTGAAACTTTGACATGAAAGCAAGGGTCCAACAATATCAATTTTAACGTGTTGAAAGCTTTCAGGTTGTTCAATTGTTGGGTACTTCCACCCTGCATATTATATTTTCCATTGTTAAGAAATAACACCTCAGTTCTCAAACCCACAAGTTTATTGCGCCAGGTATTTACAGAAGTAAACAATGTATAAGAAAGAGTAGGTACAATATATAAGAGTAGGTACAATATATAAGAGTAGGTACAATATATAATGAACGCCACAGCGCCACCTACTCCTCAAAACGCTATAAATTGAAACAATAACAGACAAATAAAAAAAGCTGAAAAGCACATTTCATTATAAAAATAGCCTTACCTTTATTCTTACAATATCTTCTGTAATGTATATGACTTCAAAATTGACCAAAGTCATACTTGGTCCATAAGGAGTGGTAGCAGATTTGCTGCTCAAGAGAACGTTCTCTGAATTATTGCCAGATACAGTATTAACTTTAATAACTGTGTAGCCAAATTTATCTTTCTTCATGAAGCATGCTGGACCGGTTTTGACTTTGGCGTATTCACAGCAATGATTTTTGCAATCTGCTTCATCTAGAAAAACAATCAAAAGGCACTATATCCTTCGCTTTTAAACATTATCTTCGAAGAATAATAAAGAAAATTGTTTATTAAGTTAAAATGATGAAGATATCCTATAATAAGATTTCTTCAAATATTTATTGCATTCTTCAAATATTTATTGACTATACATTATTATAAATAATATAAGGACTATTTTAAACAATAATTACACAGAATATTCTGATTGCTATATTTGAGATGTGGCGAAATGGATCCAGTTGTTGACCGAAATGTCCAGTTTTTACTTTTTTATTTTGAGATTTTTCTAGGAACTGCTGAACTGCGATTGGAATGATAAATATTGTTGTATATATATAGTTCATAATCGTTTGTTATGAAATGAGAATTTGAAAAAGCGGGATAGTGAATAAAGTTGAACTGTTAGTTTATTGATTTTTTTAATAATTACAAATAAGTAAAAGTTTAGTTAATCTTAAACTTGTGCATTATTTTGAGTTTGATTAGCCATGAAGAATTCAGAGAATTCAGCTTTAACTCCTCGTTTTTATAATTTCCATGGCAGACAAAAGAAAATTTTGGAAAAGTTAACATTACTCACGTTTTAATGAACCTGGCGAAAAAAATTCTATATATTTTGAGATCGTTGATGTTCATTCCAAAGGATAGCCAAGTCCAGGATTCGATTATCTGCATTCATTTAACATTTATTAGAGCTATCTGTGAAACTGTGTGAGCCATCTGTCTCTTTCTTTACAAGAGACAAAATGCGCTGAAAAGCAACATTGAAACTCATAACAAAATATTATACGAGTTTTAAAAAATGAATGAAGTCAGATGAATTCTTTGGGTTAATATTCTACGCCAATCAGGCGTATCGCGGTTTCTAATGGCTGGATCGATAATATTCTGGAAGTTTCGTGCATTATCCATTCTGTAACCAAAGTCACCAAATTCTTCTCCAAATGGTGGTCAAGTTTGTCGCCAAGGTCTAAGTTTATTAATGCAACATCCGATCAGCACCCCCAAGGCTGATCGTAAAATGGTCTTTCTACGAACACTCTATAGGAGTTGGAAATCAAAATTAAAGTTTAGTAACAATATCATCATTACTTCCTTCGAAGAATCGAATCCCAATTTGAAATCATCCTCTTATTAGAATCAGTCACCAATTTTAGCTCAAATATAAGAACCCAGTACCGAGTTCAATCCGACGAGAAAAGAATTTGTGACTTGATACATTCAAGAATCAGTAACAACTTGTAACTGATACAGTAAATTCAGGTTTCAATTTAGCCCTAAGAACTTTTATAAAAAGGAATTATTTTAATTATATCCAGCGTTCCAAAACTTCGGATGTGCGTGATTTGCTGATGGATTTTATTCTACTCAGAAATTCTTCGCCAGGTATCGTTCGTAAATCGTTTTTTTTCCTATGACCTCCAGTCCAATTGTTCTGTATCCGGGCACCAGTGAGATGTTATCAAAAGCGGCAGGATACGTTTCGTGATGAATTACCTGAATTCTTACCTGAATTCAAGAGATGCTTAATGATATTCTCTGGGCATGCAATACTATGGAGATGCATACTGTTTTTCATACTAGTTTTTCTAAACCTAAGTAGTTACATAAAGGATTTGGGTTTGAGTATCTCCACTAATATGATAGTATCCACCTCCTATGGGTAAGAGTATCTCCACTATTATGATAGTATCCACCTCCTATAGGTAAGAGTATCTCCACTATTATGATAGTATCCACCTCCTATAAGTAAGAATATCTCCACTATTATGATAGTATCCAACTCCTATAGGTAAGAGTATCTTCACTATTATGATAGTATCCACCTCCTATAGGTAAGAGTACCTCCACTATTATGATAGTATCCACCTCCTATGGTAAGAGTATCTCCACTATTATGATAGTATCCATTTCTTATGGGTAAGTTTTATCTAGGTAGTCCTTTCGAAAATGCATTATTCTGGAAGATGAAACTATGACAAATATTTCTGATGTAGAAAAAGTTTATGAGACAATAATCAAATGATCAGTGATTGAAAGATAAAGTAAGACCAGAAAAACCACGTCAAAATCGAACAAAAATTAAGATATTGCTGACTGTTTTGTTTGATTGTCGTGGTGTTGCATTATGAATTCAAACCAACTGGCCAGACAATCAATAAAGATTATTATTTGAGTATCATGCTCTTTTTCCCGACGTAATTAATAAAAACAGAATCTAAAATGGCAAGAAAATACATGATATTTTTTTCAAGTTAATTTGCTTTCTTACTATGTGATTATTATACATGAATTTTTAAACATTCAACGAACACAACTCCATATTCTCCGTATTCATTTTGTACGATATCATGTGATTTCTTCGTATTTCCAGGGCTTAAAATGTTGCTTCTAAATCATTATTTTGAATCCATTAATACTTTAGCAGCTATGAATCATGCCTGTGATTTGTACCACTATCTAATTAGATACTTATTTTTTTTACTAGCTCTTAATTGCTGAATAGAGGAAAAATATCAAATTAGAAAATAGATATGAATCACAAGTGATTCACTCGGTGAACAACTAGATAAACAAAGGAGATATTATCTAGATATCGGCATGTTCTAATCACAACAAGATCTATACTAAATGATAACCCAACTATGGGTGGCATAGAAATCAACGTTTTAATTTGATAAAAGAAATTTTGTTTCAAAATTTGAAAAGATTTTTTCAAAAATGACTTTATGGCATGTTTTGACGATTGGGATAAAACTTGGCAGAAATATATTGCATTTCAATTGCTTTGAAGATGAATATAATATATGATCATTTCAAAACTATTTTCATCTATATGTGGTTTCAGTTTCGAGACCAAATTCCACTAAAGAGCCTTCGTGTAAGCGGGTCTAGTGCAGGTTAAATCGTTGCGATAACCATCCTCCGGCTGGTATGGTGCAGAAGTTTGGAGAGATGGGAGCTTTCAGCTCTAGTGTCGTTCTCGTCATCTGACCGCAGTTCAAGATAGTCCTAGCTTTGCTTTTAAACGAGACGTTAATGTAATTAAATTAAACTAAACTCCATTTACAAATTGACAACTTTTGTTTTGCGTCGCCAATCGATGTACTTTATAATCACGATATTAATACTGTGGCGTTAATAGCTCTTATAGCTCAAGTGCATTCTACTTTTGGTGTTGGCAACAGCAGGAATTTATTATGATTATTTTAGAATAACTGGCTGATGAAACTTTGCAAATGTTATCATTTTACAATTTAATTTTGCTGCAGTTAAAACTGAGTTTATTAAATCATTAATATGTGTTCTTATTATTTCATCAAGTATTTAAAGTGCTTTAGGAATTATTAATTAGATATATATATATAGTTTTAATGGTTGAAGTTGTGTGTTATTCTCCATCGCTAAAAATACATTCTCTTTTTTTTTTGTAGAGACAAATTTACTCACTTTTCATACAAATCTATG
>JAPMOQ010063469.1:0-13821 GCA_026543055.1 Argiope trifasciata
TTTATAAAATTATATTTTCAAATCCAACTGAAGAGGCAGAAAATATAAACGCTCCAAAAATGGAAATTTTAACGTGCCATTTCGAATAAACTCTTTTAATTATTTTCATTGGATTATTTTCAAGAAAATTTCTTTGATTATTTTCATTTCTCTTTCATTTTGGAAGCATAGTGAAAATAAATAAATAATCCCCGCTTAAATAAGACTGCAGCATAGCACGCATTAATTTTCTATTCACTTAAAATTTAATAATTTGCATGATGAAAAGTATTATTCATGATGAAAGATATGTCATATTTATCAAGCAGAAAGTGCATTATAATACTTTAAAAATGCATTATAGTCAGCATTATTTTTTCTTTTCACTTAAAATCCTTTTACGTTTTCTGTATGATGTTTAACTTTAATAACTCTTATATCAGCTAACTATTGAACTAGTTAATGAGACAGTAAAACTGTTGAGTTATTAAACGATTAGGGTTTCATATCTATACTTGAGATTATCCATCTTCTTTCTAATCACATGTTGAATCGTTTTACACAGCAATCTTACTCAGCCATTTCAAATATGAAGAAAGATTAATTGCTAAAGTGATAAAACAAGAGAATTTATTCCGTGAGTAATTATGGACATAAATCAAATTCTATAATGCAAAAGGAAAAGCATATATTTTCAAGTATATTAGCAACTCTGCTAATCTAAATATTTAAGTTTAAAATGCTAGTCTAAATTTTTAAGTTTCGGATAAAATATAATGTATGTTTTGTTAATATCTTATTCTAGTCTATAAATATTAATTTACATTCATATTAGTCTAAAAGGATCAAAGATACCGTTCTTACAGTATAATTCATGCTTTGCATTTAGCTTTCTTGCCTCTTGAGAAATTACAGTAAGTGTTTTAGAAAGGTATATCTTTGCCCTGACCAATATGGCTCATATCTGTAGGATTTTATACATCAAATTTCAAGTATGTAATTATCTCCATTTTATATATATTGTTACGAACGTGTGGTTTTGCTTTCCCGCAATAATACTGTCATCGTAAGGAAGAGAGTTTTACAGTAATGTGTATTGAATAGTGAATGGGTGTGACGTCAGAGGTCCCAAGGCTTGGCGACAAACTTGGCTACCATTTGGCAACTTGGTGACAAATTTGGCGATTTTGGCGACAAAATGGAAAGTACCCGAAACATCGAGAATTTTCCCGATCCGTCCACTAGGAGCCGAGATCCTGCTAGAACGCTCCTGATTGGTCCAGAAAATGTTAGCCCCGCCTACCACCGGTATATATAAGGAAGAGGGCTAAGTGAAAAAAGTGAGTAAATGAATCGAGTCGGATAAAGTCCAAGCGAAGCAGCGGAGAAAAGGGAAAGGAGATCTGAAGAAGAATCAAGTGGAGTCAAGACGAAGTGCGGCAGTGGAGAGAAGCCGAATCTGAACGGCCTGGTGTTCAACGAAGAGAACAAGTAACGCTATGGAATTTATCGAGAAGACCTAAGAGAGCGAGGTCTTGAACTGAGGAGTCCTGAAAGGAGGACTGCTAATCTCTGTGTGACGTATTCTGACGAAGCCTGTGTCGTAGCCCGTTGTGCCGTCGTCGGGAACGGAGCTGTCCCGATCTAAGGAGTAGTCCCGTTGTGCGAAGTAGTGAGTCGACAGCAGAGGCAAGAAGAGACAAAGGAATAGTTCAGCCTGTTCTGGAGAGACCCAGGAGGTGTAAAGCGAATCCCTTAAAGATTCCCTCTCCGGCTGAATCCTGTCTGGCCGCTCTGTGGACATTGTCACTACAGAATTTCTGCCTGTGGACTATTATCTGCAGTGTGCTGTCCTGTGTGTTCGTCTCGGCTGTAAATAGTTATCCTGTACATAGTTGTGTTGTGAATATTTGTCGTCTTTGTGCTGTCCTGTCCTCGTCCTTTAAATAAACATCTGTGTTGTGTTCGTCAACTAAAGGACTGATCATTCCGTGTGAGTCGTCATCATCTAACACCATACACAACCACTATATATACGAGGTAAAAAAGAACCCGACGTATTTTTAGGATAATAGAGGAAATCCGTAACAATATATTAATCATGTATAGGCAGATATGAGTCTTAAATAGGTGTTCTTCGAATTCAAGAATATTTAAAAAGATTGGCGTCGCAGATTTTTGCTGTTTTTTTTAGTAAGATTACAATGTCTTTTAATTGTATATTTCCTAAAAATGAAAGTAGCAATGGTTTGTTTTCAATAAGACATTTCTTCAGTCCTTTCTTTGAAGACTTCCCTTTCATACGTAATTTCACCAAACTAATAATTGATGAGAGAAATATAGTCGAAAATTCCCACTTTGGTAACACTGAAATTCGATATATTTTTTATATAAGCAAACCACGACATTTGAAAGATGTAGGCGAGTAAGCCTTCCCTCATACCGAGTTCATGAAAGTAATAATGTAAGGAAAGTCATATCACTGATCATCATATCACTGAAAGTCATATCCTACCCTGCCGAGAGCACACAGAGAATAAATACTAAATGATGAGACCGCCGCAGCAGTAGCATTTACAGAAAACGTGGTTGAGTCCTCAGGACCACTACCGGCCAGGATCAACCCTTCTCTAAGGAAATACGCCCAGTCATTAATGAGAGGAGCTAGACCTCCACATTTCGTGCATACTCCAGGGTGGCGAGATCCAAAAACCATGCCAGAAGCATCTCATTCTCATTTCAAGGTGCCTCCCTGTGTTATACAATGTAAGGAAAGGAAATGTAAACATTCTTTATTTTCTCTTGAGTTAAGGATTAAATCGCTTCATCTGATTCTGAATTTATGTTGAATCATAGCACAATTGTATGAGTAAAAAATAAGAAGTCGTATAAAAATAGATTTTGGCCTTTATTTATATGTATCTGAATTATAAGTTAGATATCAGTTTACAAGTGATTTTTTGGCATTTTCTTATTTCTTGTAAAGGTTTCTGCCATCCATTCAAGCTTCTTCACTTCTTCATTCAAACTTCCGTCCATTAACTTCTAAATTTCCTTTGAGAAAATATCCTAAAGTAAAAATGATTTTTAAAAATAAACATTTGCTTTAACATCATATTCCTTCAAAAGTGATTTTATACTCAAAAGATACAATTTGGAATTTTTATCATATCTGATAATGGTTAAATTTTGATGGAACAAAAATTTAGATAAATAATACTAATGTCGTTTACAATTCTCTGATAATTGTTATGAACTGGTTTATATAAGAATGCAACTCAAATATGTTTTACGGATCTAAAGGTTATTTCTAACATTTGTATCGGATGATTATGTAAATATCCGGCGGGGAGGTTATTTTCTTTCCCATTTCATATAAAACATACTTTTTGTGTAACAACATGTCATACTTTGATTTTTAAGATGGAATGAAAATAATTTATTTCCTAATAATGTTTAAATAAGTTATTTTGATAAATTCGAAATTATTTATGTAATAAATTATCATCGGTGGTGTAATATACAAAAAATTTATTTCTGAGAACCATCAAAATTGTGAAAAAATGTTATGGTATGAAATTATCGTTGAAAATATTATTTTAGACATTTTTAAAATGATTAGTAGGATAATCGAAATCATTAACTTTCTTAAATCATATGGAAATCTTTTTTTAATATTTAGTTATTCCATTTCCTTACAGAAATTTATAAATATGACAAAAAAAATTACATTATTCTAGATTAAAAGAGTTTAAAATAGTCTATAGATGATTTTGAATTAACTTTCAATAAATTACTGTCTTTTATAGAATTCTGTAGCAATTTAATCTCGCAAATCAAGTATCGCAATTCAACTAAAGAACTGGTAAAAACATCTGAATAAACAACTTATTACAATGTTTTTGTGTGAAAATATAAAAGAAAAATTATTAGATAAGAGAAATAAACTAGAATGCACCTAAAATATTTTCACACAAGTAGTACGCTTTTCCTTTTCTAAGATAAGCTGTTCCCGATGTTTATTTCTTAGTTTCCAGCAGATAGATGATGATAATATTTACGTCAAGAAGCATCAGAATAAGGAAGCCTCTCATGAAATATGCATTTATTGAAAACAATTTCTGCTCCTATCAAACCAAATTGAAGTGTTTTAGCGCTTGTTCATTTTGCGCTCCGTCACATTGCATTATATAACCATTTTCCTCTTAAAAAAGAAAAAGAATTGCATAATCAGCTTGTTTGACATAAGAATGCTTATCGTAGGCGTTTTATTTTTCAATATAATTCTTAGAAAAGGAAATGAGCTGTTTAAATCATCAAGTTACATGTTTCATTGATTTGTGATAGTCGAATCAAAGGTAACATTTCTTAGAAATACTTGCTGATAGAAGGATTTATAAGCTTCTGAACAATTTATAATTTATTCAAAAAAATAGAAGCAAAGAGAACTATCTAGACTATTAAAAAGGCGTAAAGTACAATTTAATTCAGGAAACAGTGACTATTTTGGTATGATAGAAAATAATATTTTGAAATATCACATGCTATAGTATTTATCTTAAAAGTTTTTTTTCAACAAAACAAATGTTTAAATTTCTTAGAAATAATAGGAAATAATTAAAATCATGAGAATTTTAAAAATTGTAGATATCAAACTTAAAATGCAATTAAAGACGTTCCCTGCCTAATGTGTAAGAAGAAATAAACAATACAACTATTTAATAAACAAAAATTTCCTGAGTTAAAATTGAGTAACTTTAAATTAAATGTCTTGCTCTGAAGCAAAAACAGCATTGTTCAGAATGAATAGATAGAATGTATTGTCTTCATACAAAAATAATTTGAATATTTAAATTTAAAAAGGTTCCCCCCACATTAAATTGAATACAAATCAGTTATCAGAAAGAGCACAATATTTATTTACTTGCTTACAACTTAGGCAGTACCATCAGTCTGAAAAAGTAATATTGAAATCAAGAATTTGAGTTGTCCATAATAAGAAACGAATTTGATATAAAGAAAGGTATTTCATTTGGAAAAATTCGAAAGGAAATATTACATATATTGTGAGAGTTTGAAAAATTATTGCCATCCTCTCCAAGATCCAGTGTAAAATCCAGAAGTGTAAAGAAGATGTAGAATAACCATAAAGATTTTTACTAAATATTAAAACGACTTTTTATAGATATATAATTACTAGAAGCTATATAAACGTCTTTAAGGGAGCAAAAATTATGGAATTTAAATAGAATATAAACAACACAATATATAAAACCTTGAATTATCATAATTTGACAAAAGTTTTCAATCTATTATGCTTTTTGCCCTTAGTGGTATAGCAAAATTTCCTCGCTTATCTATTTCTCTGTAATCAGAAAATTAAAGGACTGAAAAAGAACGCTGATCGTAAATTCATTCTCCAAGCAAATCTCTTCTGAAAATTTCTTTAACGATACTCTTTTAAAAAGGGTATTTATTTCAATACAAAGTAGTCTAGGTCATACATTTTCTCTTTCAAGCAATAATCGGCTTTTTAATTCTTTTGTCATCCCCATTATATTATATAAATTTGATTTAAAAAACTATCATGTTTCATTTTTTATTTGTTCTAAAATATTTATAGGCATGAAAATCTTAAAAATGTCAAGAAAATAATTAAAATTATAGTCTGATAACGATGAATTTTATGGATAAATTTTATATTCAAACTACATAGCATATTTATTTCGTTAAAGTTAATATGATTGTTGAAATGGTATTTATGAATGGAGAATTTTCTTTAGACCTTTCTTTCTTAAAATAAGTTTTTTTTTAATTTTCAGTTTCGCATTCATTTTATATTTCTCATGATTGTAGTTATGGATTCAAATATTCATTCATCATTTTTTTGCTGGAAAAAGATCTATATTTCCACTCACTAATTATTAATTCATTTCATGGTAAAATGAGACTCATGTTCTATTAATTATGGCATTATTTCCTTGAATGGGGGATTTTGAATACGGTCAACTCAAGATTAGTTTATATATTCAGTCATAAACTTTAGAAAATTTTACATTGAATGCCTAATTATTTGACAAGAAAGAATTAAATTTGAAAATAATTTTTAGAGGGTTTGAAAACGAAACTGCAAAAAAATAAAATAATACTTTTTATCTAAAGATACAAAAATTCAATGCAATACAAATAAAACGTATTCATGAAAATATTTTCATTATCTTAAGAATAACTCAATTTCAAAGACAGAAGAAACCCAAATGTATTCTTTAGAAGTAAACAATATGAAAAAACGAAATTGAGACACCTGAATAAAAAGATAAACTTGCTTATGAGTCACAACTGCTCTGCCTTTACTTCCCTAATGCGATAAAGAAATCCTTTCAAGTAACATGCCATTCCACTAAAAATATTTTTGAATATCTGGATAAAATGCGTGGTCGTATTTACTGTCATGAATACGTTTCAACTAGCCAACGAAGCGCATCATTTATTGACTTCGCCAACTAAAAGAAGTAATAATAAAAAATGTTATCCCAAGCAAAAACGAAACAAAAAAAATCTCGGTTCCAAAGCAGTTTTCCACTGTCAAAGCCCTGAGAAAATAAACGGGATGAAATATGAAATCATGGATGAAAAAATTTAAATTCCGTGAAATCAGTTTCGAAAAGGTGGATTCTTGGATATCATCGTCAGAGGGCTTTTCGTTCCTCTGTCATGAAATTTAGATTTATATTTCCCGCTATTCGTCCTTTCCAATGAATTCTGTCTTCTCCCCAAGAAAACTTCAAACTTTCAATAGTTTTCTTACTTCTGAAATTTTCTTCAGATTCCGTATTTGCATTTTATGAAAGAACCATTCAAAAACGGTTTCATTTATTGTAACGGCTTTCCCCTCTTTTCTAGGGAAACTCCGTAAAGTTATCAGAAAAGATTACCCAAATATTTCTTCTTTAAAGAACGTTACGAGGGAGTTTGCCCTCGTTTCAAGAGAATTGCACGGGATTATTTCGAAGTCATTCGGCATCGTATGCTTTTCCATGAATACTGTGTTTTTTTTTTAATGAAAAAAAAATGTAAGAAAATAGAATGTTAAAATTAACTCTGATCTTTTTTGAACTTTTTGAAGATAACAAGTGTTACTGATAAATAATTTATGGTATTTATTAATCCTTTGCATATATTATTTGCATTTTAAATTATTAAGGATTAAGTTATTTTCAAATACTTAAAAAAATCAGATGGGAAATGACACTTAATATTAATAGTTTTTTTTAAATATTAGTTCATTCATTAAATTTAATTAATTTTTATACCTTAAATATAGTTTTAGTAGTTTGTAATGAAATTTGAAATCACCAGCCAGTAGCTCAGTCGGTAAAACGCAAGGATATCTGTAGTTTTCACATGAAGGTGAAGAATGAGAGCAGTTCTTGAGAAAATTAATCGATTTTTCATAATAATTTTTTTTTATAATTATCGAATAAAAATTAACTAAAGTTAAAATTTTCTTTGTCGACTTAAGTAGGAATTGAATTTTTTTTATACTTCTTTTCTCTCTGATCTTTAGTAAACTTCTTGGAAATAGCAATTGTTAATAAGGAATAATTTTGGATATTTGTTAACACGTTGTATATATTATTCGTGCCAGAAATTATCGGGGATCAGGTTATTAACAAATACTTTTTATAAAGCCAAATGGGAAAGTCAATTATGTTTTACATTTTAAAAAATGAAAATCTTATTTCTAATCATTTTTGCATTAGGGATTCCAATATAATATTTTAGAGATATAAAATTATTTGTATCATAATTAAATCAAATAGTAAATCTATAAGATTTTTATAATTAATTTTATTTAGTATTGAGAGTATAATTGAATTATTTGACATGCAGAAACTCGCAAAAATATGGACACCAAAAAAACGAAGAATCCTGTTTTATTAGTACTTGTTTAAAACTATATTCTTCACCCCCAGATCTTAACAAACACAAGGTGTGTTTATTAAGATCTGGGGGTGTATGGTGGCAAAAGGGGTTTGTAATTTAGTATTTGCCGAATCTACAATGAACAAAAGGGAAATCCTAAATATTATTTTTTTCAATATTGCCCCCAACGTTCTGAATTTCGAACTGTCACAAAGCTAGGTCTTCCGACATGATAATGATCACAAATAACATCAAATATTTAGAAGGAATTGTAACAAAATTTCTTTATTTGTTTGAGAATATCATGCGAAACACAATTTCATTCTGTTAATAAAAGGGTAACTTAAAAATCTGTATTTTTATTGCTATATTAATCATTTTTTCATTTGATTGCAATATTCTTTATGATATTCAAGAACTAAACACTCTTCAAAACCTGCTGGATCACCAGAATTTATTGAGATTTAATTTCCGATAAATTTTATCATGCTTAATTTTATATGAAATACTTAACATATAGATAATAAAACATGTCATTTTAATTTTTTAAAATTTTTATGCTTAACATGTGCATTAACCTTTTTGATGGAATCAAATCCCATGACATCATAATGCAATGGCATTCTTCCCTGATGACACTAGAGACTCAGAGAACATAAGTGTCCTGGTATTCTATTTCTTTACAGTTAATGTAAATTACTAACCAGATTTATTTGTCTGATTTCTCAAGTAATGCTGGATTCTAAGCCATAAATGGATTATAATCCTAATACTTCAACATTGGAAACAAAAATCATGCAACTAAATGTTTTATGAGACATTGATAAATTTCATTACAACACTGATATTTATCATTGAATATTTTTCAAAATATATTTTAAAAAATTACCAGCATTTAAGGGGTAAGTTGCATGGAAATTAAATTGCTATTATTGTATATTAAAAAGACAATTGTGTGTAGGAGAATTGGGGAGTATTGGCAATGCATAGAAAAGCAGTTTGACTTAGATTGACCAAATTTGTACCGAATATTTCAAAGAATATGCACCAGAGAACGACTTTTTAAAACTTTTACTAGGAATCTCGTTTGATTAAAAATTAAATAAGATTTGATGTTTTTCTATATTAGCTATAGTTAATATAAATATTAATGTATAAAACCGATTTCACACAATTTTATAATTGCCTTTTCGATGCTGTTAATTTCATTTTTGTCCAGATTTTTCTAAAAGTTTTTTTTTTATTTTAAAAAGAAATTGTGGGTTTTTTTTTTTTTTAATTTTTAACAGCGGAAATTAATATTTCCCTGTGAAATTCTAAACGTCTTCATTGCTCCCTCAAAAATATTCTTCTAAGAATTATTTATGTTAATGAAAGTTTCCTATCAATATCCGAATGGCTTTGCTGGTTAAATAAAAAAGACATCTTGTAGTATTAATAAATGACAAATTGACAACGCCCACCTGCCAGAAGACTCATGAAAAAGCTTGAATGACCCTCTTCCCTCAATAGCAACGGCTGAAACTCTGGTTGAAGCCTAAGAGGTATCACCAACCATGGCACAACCCGTCCTAAAGAAGTACGCCCCACCATCTGTAGGGGGAACCAGACACCTTCCCTCCTTTTCATGTACCTACAGAAATGGTGAGAACCTAACACCATGCCAGAAACTTCGATTCCTCAATTACGGGGTCCTCAAACCCCTCTATGGGACACAGTATTAATACAATTAGATTACATACGAGACAGACAGATACATTTTCAATTACACTGCAATGTCTTTGGTATTTATTCTTTAAAACTGACTTATATACACAATAAGCAAAACAGATATATGACTTTTAAAATAATAAGTTTTTATGCTTGTCATAATTTGATAAATAGTTTGTTCGTAGAATGATAAATATTTAATTAGGCCTAAAAGACTAAATTGAAATTACATGAAACTAATATTCTTAGAGAAAGTGTTAGTTGCTGAAAGTAGATAATATAAAAATAAGTATCAATTTATATCTGACAGGATGTCATGAAACATTGCATTTTTTTAATGTTATATCCTCAGACACAACTGAAAAATTATATGATCTACCAAATAGTGTTATTTATTTCCTTACTTGCGATAAAAATTTAATTATTTATCAAGTTTTTCCATCATATTCATATTTTTCTTTTTAATGGTACAATCACAAGAAATGAATTTTAATAACTCGCCATCTGTATCGCTGTTTAAAAGTAAACAAAAAATTAAACGAGACATGTTTAGCTATCAAATCTCAGTTTATCGAGTCTGATTTTTCTCTTTGATTTTTACTGATTCTCCAGAGAAAGAGAGACTGATGGGGAAAAAACTTGTAGTTTGAAGCATATTAAAACTTTTCTGACTGTCAAAAAATACAAAATAAAAACCAAGTAACGAAACTAATTTTAAAAGAAAAAGACAAAGAACTCCAGGATGAAAACTTGTATCACTAATATTTTCATTTTCGATCGATGCTTTATAGCTAGCTGTTTAAAACTTTTTTATCTGACAGCTTCTGAAACATTTATTTTAATATAGGAAAAAAGTTTTTTTTCCCTTAAACAAGAATTTTTTATATTTTGGTATTCTAAAAGTATTGGTCGATAACATGAAATCATGCATGAAATAATGTCTAGATTCCTGTTTATTTTTTATATGAAATAAAAATATTTGACATTGTTAAAAATTAGATTACATTTACATAAGGTACCAAGATATTTTTCTACATTTTAAGAATCTGAACATTTTTTTTATAATTATTATTTTTTTATCATTTAGGGTTTATCATATATGATAAATTGAATTCGCAAGAAATGAATACAAATGTTTTAAATATTTGAAGATATGGAAATGTTTGATAATATTGCTATCGATGATGAAATTTCAAAAGCATTACTCTGATATAAAACTGCAAACTATATAAACTGTTTTTTAGCAAATATGACTGATATAAAACTGTTTTTTAGCAAATTATTTTAACATTTTCTTTAGAAACTTATGTAGAAAACATTTAAAATGCTATCAAACTCGAAAACCCATGCTAACCAAACTCGAAAAACCTTAAATCGATTTTTAAATATTTTTGACTAAAATCTAAAATGCAAAAGCTGTTTCAAGAATATATTCTTAATTTAAATATTTTAATATTATTACATTTATAGATTGGATGTGATTTGAAAATAGCGTCGTATGACAATGTATGATACAAAAGTTGTTTAAAACTTTTTGCAGATGGGATCTACCTTCAAAAATAAAATCTGAAGTTACCAATGTTGTCAAATAGATTCTTGTGAAATTAAAAGATCTCTCTAAAAATATGCCTACAAAATTACAATTTTATTTTTAATTAAAATTTTTAAACATATTTATATTAACATTTTCGTTAACATATTTATGTTAATATAAAGCATATTTATACTAACATTTTATTGAATGACCTATAAAGCACATAATTGCACAAAAGCTAATTTTATATTAATCAGATTATTAAAAACAATATTAGAATCAAACTAATCACAACCCCAATTTTTTTCATGTGAGGATGTTTAATATTAAATATTTGAATATCCTTTAAATTTATTGAAGATTTTTAACAAAAGCGCTTCAAAAATTACTCCTGGGAAAGCTCGTAAATGTGGCATACTAAAAAATTCATTATGATTTTTTTAATTAAAAGTTTTTTTAAAAATTTAGTTTTAGTTTCATAGCAATAAAAAGAAATAGAAAATTTTGAAGGTGTGGGAAAACAGAATCTTTTATTTAATATTTTCTTTACATTTTTTCCATTGGAAATTAAAATTAATTAAATCCAATTAAATTAACCATTAATAAAATCCAATACTTAAAAATTATATTTTTCATGTGAAAATTCAAATATTTTTTTAACTTTTACCTCAAGTTTTATCTTATCAATAGATTAAATGTTTCCGCATGAAATTCAAAAAATAGCTCAAAATTGCATTTCCTGTGTGGTATAATATATTTTTTTTTCTGTTCGCAATCAATGCCTAGTTTTTAAAATCCTTTCTAAAAATAAACAGTGGTATTTCAAGATAAAAATTGTGATGATAAATAATAAGTTATATTACACAAAAAAAAATTTAAAAAAGGAAATTTAAAACCAAATCAAAGCTACGAATCTTTTTTTATTTATGTTAGGCAAATAAAACATTAAATTATTTTTAAATAGAATATGAAAGATAAAATATTTATCTGTTGTAGAGTTTATTTGTCACTTTCAAAGAACATCAAAGATTAAGAGCTCTAAAGGATTATAAAGATTTTATTTATTTTTAAGGCATGATTTTGTTAAATAAACATTGTTTGAAATAAATACAACCTTTAAGCTTACAAAATTTAAGCTTTGATGTGTTTTTATGAACATCCAGCATTTGACTTCTATAGCCCTTTCCTCCTTTTTATAATGTTTTTTTTTTCTTTAAATATAAAACTTTGCTGCAAGTTAAAAAATAGCTGACGGCTAAAAAATATCAAAAGAAGTCGATATTATTTTGAAATGACTGATGAGGGAAACAAGACCTGAAGTTTTTTTTAATAATTCTAAAAAGAAAAAATTCACTAATTATTAATTATGAATATTTCAGATAACTAAAAATTTAAACAGTCCCAATTGAGTTTCTCAATTAAAATTAATTTATGAGGACAGATCTTCTGATTATATATTTTCTTACAAATATTAATATGTGAATAACTATAAAATAATACAATAAAGTAGAAATGGTAAGTTTTCAATGTCATTTTTCCTAATTCTTTAAATTCTCACTCACAAGTAATTATTTTAAACAGTTCCTGTATTTTTGAATGCATAACAATGGGGGAAATTCTTAAAAAGTGTATATCTGGATTGTTAAATCCATTTCTACTGTAATAAAAAAAGTGCGAAATCACAACGATCTATACCTATATTAATAATAAAGATGTGGGAGTGTGTTCCCGCTCTACAGACTAGATCATCTGTTCCCTGAATCCCTGAATGTTAATCTTTTGCATTTTGCACTGCAAATAATCTTTTTGGAACTTCACTGTAAATGACGAGGTAAATGATGAATATATTGGATTTAATTTAAAATTACCAATTTCTTTAAAACTTTAACATTAAAATTGTTCACTTCTAAAATATTAGTATTGATTTGTATTATATTTCAATTCAATACTTTCAGTTTCAGTGTAATAATTGAACATTTATCTGAGGATAAAAACAGCAACTAATAGCTAAAATAGTAAACAGGTACACTGCAAAGCTCTAAAATTTTTATATTTAGCTTTCAAGGATTGTAGCATGTAGCTTACATTTAAAGGATTCGAAATTGTCAATAGAACTTACTGCCTTGAGCTCTATTGACAAATTGAATTCAATAGAGCCCACTGCTGTAAGAGGCGGTCACGGGTAATTTAGCGATATTTATTACCCTTCATTTAACCGTCAGAAGAACTATTCGGAGTGTTATAATAAGCCTGCCCTAAGAACCAACTCTGCAGAAGAATTTCTCCAGGACCTCTTTGTGAATCCGGCATAATCCGTCAATATGTCAGCCAGAACCATTCCTCTCGCATTTGGCAGTAGAAGATATCCGGCCTCCTTCTATACTGCAGGCACAGTTGGAAGTCCCTTCGTGAAATTAATGAAGATTTTTCCTTCCACACAAAAGGTGTCTACCTTCGTTTTACAAAAATAAGTCTTATTCCTAGTGGCGCACATATATATTGTACAATACTGTAAGGTATTATTTGAAAAATAATTTCCAACAATAATACCAAATTATTAAATAATATTTAATAATTTTGTTCATTATTTTTTGACATAATATAATGCCCCAAAATACCGTAAAATATTGTTGCTAAATATTGTATAATATTGTTTTATATATGTTGCGAAA